>JXSR01S010725.1:15100-36142 GCA_000969725.1 Ophiothrix spiculata
TCCTGCTGGATGCATCCATGTCCACTGATGGCTTATATAGGATATCAAGTGTAGTGCACTCTGTGGAAGGATCAATAAATGTCCCTGTGAGCTTTAATACCACGTGTATCAAAAAAAATTGTGCACAGATTAAAACTGATTTTGAACTTGATAAAAGCACCAAATCATTATTTTCTTGTTATTGTAGTAAAGGAAATTTAATAAGCTTTCAGTTGTAGAAAAAATGATGGAAATCGGATGAAAAATAAAAAAAGATATTACCAATTTTGTAAGTATGTCTCTTTTTCTTCCATTCCAATGGGATTTACACAGTTAAGCAAGATATTACATATAACAATTATGGATTATGGCATAATGATAAAAACTAAAAGTACTTACAAAATTGGTCATTTCTTTTTTATTTTTCATCCGATTTCTATAATTTTTTCTGCATTTGAAAGCTTATTTAATCGGCTTTACTACAATAACACGAATTATGATTTGGTGCTTTTATCAAGGTCAAAATCAGTTTTAATCCATGCAAAATTTTTTTTGATACACTTGGTAGAAAGTTGCAGTGATTTGAAATGCTTTATATCAGGGGTTCTCAATTACATTTGTTTGCAGGTCATTAAATACAAATGCCAGTTCAAAAATACATCTTGGAGGGCCAAATTAAGACCTTTTTCAATGCTTTTCCTATATGCTTCAGTATTCCAGCGGCGATCAAAGGGCCAAATAAAATAAATTCGCGGGCCGCTATTTGAGAAGGCCTGCTTTATATAAAAGCATAGATATGGTTAATATCAACCTATTCTATGACACTGTTTCACCCTTTTGGAGAGAGCCTCGACCTGGCTTGCGAGATGAATGGGAACTTGCATATAATATTACGATTAACAGGTTGATTCCCTCTTTCAAAAACCACTGATGTTGCATGAAGTGAATACATCATTATGTAACATACTAGTTAAATTGAGTGTCAGATCGAGGCTCTCCCCGCAAATTGCAAACCATGCAAGTAGTGAATAGTATACCGCCTTGGTGTCTGTCCACTGTCGTGCTGTAAATTGAAACCTACTTTTTATCATCAGATCTAAGCTCTACTAGTTGTGGGGTTGGTAGTATATAACTAGGCGGTGTTCTTGGAAGCCAACAAAATTGTTAGCCTGAGAATAGCTGACCAATGATTCGCATTGGTTTGCCGAGCTGACTCACTAGAAAATTATCATCTGCCTCAGGCCTGATCTACCTTAAATAAGTAGTTTCTTACTTTCTTGTAATTTTCGCAATAAAAAGTGGCGGAATTATTTCAATTTCGTCTGGCAAACTGTATTGGTAGCTGATAGCCTTATAAACTTGGTTCAGGATAACAGAGATCACAGTCTATACTGATTATTGTACTTTGTTCCTGTCCTGAATGCAAGGTTGGTCAATTAATTACATTTCATACGCCCTAAGCTGTCATATGTTTAATCAGCTACTAATAGTTTGTGTCCAGTGACGATAGGATTACTACTCAAACCATCTGTGCCATTGGAAAATATTGGAATTTCTTCATCCACCAAGGAAATGGACAAATATCTATAGGCTTATTGATGGTTACACCCGACAAAAGACCTATTCACTACTTACACGGGAGAGCCTCGATCTGACAGTCAATTAAACTAGTATGTTACATAACAATGTATTCACTTCATGCAAGGTCAGTGGTTTTTGAAAGAGGGAATCGAACTGTTAATCGTAATATTATGTAAGTTCTTATCATATAGCTCAGTGGTTCCTATTCATCTCCCAAGCCAGGTCGAGGCTCTCCCCAAAATGGCGAAACCGTGCAATAGGCCAATAGAATGCACGTAAGTGAAAAGAGAGAAATCATAGCACCTCCCTACACACACACACCAGCCCCTATACTGGAATATAGGGAAACACCTTGCCCGACAGCATGAGCTATGTATGAATGTAACTCTATCTGCTACCATCGGTGATGTTTTGACCTTTCCCGGGTGCAAAGTGTTTCTCACCTATATAATGTGTGATAAAGTGATACCCACATGGCAGAATATTCATTAAGGGACAAAAAAGCACAAAAGCACCCCATACTGGAATGTAGACGCTTGTAAATGGTCACTTCTAGGGACACAATCCTGTTTCTAACTAGCCTCCCCCCACACACATACACCCACCCACAGCCCCTACACTGGAATATAGGGAAACACCTTGCACGACAGCATGAGCTATGTATGAATGTAACTCTGCTGCCATCGGTGATGTTTTGACCTTTCCCGGGTGCAAAGTGTCTCTTACCTATATGATGTGTGATAAAGTGATACCCACATGGCAGAATGTTCATTAAGGGACAAAAAAAAACACAATTAAAAGAATGTACATTACTTCACAGCTTGAATATTTCAGATTTAATATTTTCCATATCAATTATTATAATGTATTAATGTAATACACAATTAAAAATGCAACTGATAAATAGGGCTACAAAGAAGTGTTGTGTTGCCCTCACAAAATAAGGAAAGTTGTTGAAAAATTTGATGAAAGCAATCTGCTACTGTTTCTTCTTTTTTCCTATTTGACCTCAGTTTCATATTTAAAGTAGTAAATTTCAGTGAAGTCTTAAATGAGGGTAACACAACACCTTTTTAAGGCCCAAAATTTAGTATATTAATCTTGAAATTTACACGAAAGGTCAGTGGCAACAAACAAGTTAATTTAAAAAGAGGGTTGGTACTCTTCGCCAACTTACAACCAATTTCAACTAACAGACATTTCCAAATTCCATTCAGAAATCTCAGAACCATTGGATCACATGGACGTTTATTCAACCAATCGCATATGAACTCATTAATAAGCATGTTTTGTGAAAACTTTCCAGTCTGCACATTTTCAGTGCATTAAAAGTGAAAAATAATTAAATCCACAGTTAATAAAATATAATTACACTAATATTTATGAACTTTTGGATGGTGGTACCATATACTCACTGACAGAAAAGTACAATTTTTTTTAAATCGGCTGAGTAAGCTTGTAAAACTGCAAGTCGCCTCAGTGCGCGTCACACAGAAATCTTAACTGTTAAGAGTGCCATTCTTGGTATGTGTTAGAGAAGCACTTTCTCTTTCGGGAATTATCAGAAAGAGTAAAATATGCTTCAGGAATTCTCAGAAAGTCCTATTTTGAAAAAGGCTATTCAGGGCTGTGAGTGGATGTTTGAGAAATAATCTGAAAATAGTGACAAAATGCCAAAAACAGGCTATTACAAATATTTTGTCAGGAAAGTATGAAAAAAGGAGGTATTACTCACATTCCATGAGTGACAACTAAGGAAACAGCCTTTCCCAAAATATAATTGAAGTGGTCAAAAAGGCCCATATTCACAAAAGTTATTCCAGGAATAACTTTATTACTATAGTTAGTTATTCTTGAAATAGAAATAGTTTACAGTCCTGGACTAAGGTGGATTTTACTATGCCTGGAATAAAAAGTCCATGGAACAACTTTTAAAATTTAAATTGAAATTCTGGCATAACTTCAAAATAGACTACGCACCATACATTGGGTAGGGGTAGGAGTAAGGATTAGGGTTTGTAGTGCAAGGTCTATTCTGAAGTTACTCCAAAATTCTTTGTGTGTTAAAATCAAATGATGTCATCAATGGAATAACTAAAAAATTACTTTTGGAATAAAATATTTTCTCTTTTTGTGAATACAGGCCATAGAGTACCAATTCCCCTTTTAAACTTCTTTGTGCCAGAAGCGACAGTCCCCTTTCTCTCTTCAGTAAATATATGTACTGATAATCAGATATTGCATGATAAATGAATACAAATATTTTGTCTCAAGTAAAATCTCATAATATTACATCTCAAATTTTTAACCTAATTTTATCAAAAATAAATGATCTGTTTCCTAAATATACAGCTAGCATCAACTATATTATTCATTTACATCAAATGAAGCTTTATTACGCTGCTCCCCAATCTCTGAGGCCTAAAATGTTTATTGGCGTAAAACAGTAAAAACTTACAGTAGGTAGGTAGGTAGGCTTTTTTATTTTCAGCAAAAACAACATCCAATTCAGGGCTAGTTTGAGTGCTTTTTTCATTATTTTTTTGAAAAGCATCCAATTCACTAATTCACTTGTTCCAACTTTAATTTCTTTATTTTTGTTTAGAAAATTAAGGTTGGTCTGCCAATCAAACTATTTTTAGGCCTCATTATTTTAGTTCCCAGCCTCACTTGTCTCACAAAACAGCACCCCTTGATTGACCAGTGTCCAATGGCATGAATATTGATTTGTTTGGAGCATCAAATAGCAAATTTCTTGCATGGCATAGTCAAACATGGTGTATTTTTAATTTTAAAAGTTGGCGATGTAAACATCACCACTGGGGCAATCTCAGTTGTCAAAACCTACACTCCCACACAATTAAGCTGCAGTTAGATAGGTCAAACAATAACCTTTAAATATTGTAAATTCTGATGTTAAAATTACATTATCACGTTTCATAAACTACAAGTAGAAGGTCGGCAATATAAAACTAAGGTATTTATAAAATAATTTGCAAATGATTAAGATCGTTATAGGTGCCAATTATATATCTTTATGTCTGTATTGCTGTTAATAAACTAATTCTGGCAGGGGCGTAACCATCTTTGACCGGTCGGGGGGGGCAAGACTCAAGAGGCTTCCCGATTTTTGTACTTTTTGAAAAAAAAATTAACGCGCGTAGCGCGCGGGCAAAAATATTTGGACAAATGTGTTTATTTTAGCTAAAAAACGCCTATTTTGGAATAAAATATTGGTTTCTTTCATTTTTCTTTTCTCCTTTCCCTTTTCTTTTCCTTCCTTTTCTCTTTTCCTTCCCCTTTTCCCTCTTCTTTCCCCCTTTTCTTCTTCTCTCTTCTTTTTTTCTCTTTTTCCTCCCTTTCTTCCCTTCCCATTTTTTTGCTCTTCTTCCCGATTTTTTTGGGTCCGGGGGGGGGGCAAGCTGCCCCCCCGGACACCCTACTGGTTACGCCCCTGAATTCTGGTTTTTTTGCTGCATATGTACCAACAGTGGCCCAATCAACAATATGATTGGTGCTTTGAATCCCCTCGATCCCCTTCAAAAAAGAAAAGAAATATAAAGTAAAGCAACAAAAAAAACCCTGTTTTATGGGCCCAACCCAATTTACATTTCGGTAGAATTATTTTTTAGCTTTGCCAAATTCATGTAAAACCAGCCGTTTTTTTGGCCAAAATATTTTTTTCTAAAAATGTTTAATTTTTAACCCATTTTTTAAATTATTTTTTTTTTGGGGGGTTATTTTGGGCAAATTGTTTTTCGATCCTACTTAAAAGCTCTGCCCACAAAACAAATTTGTTTTGTTATTATTTCGTCGCCTAAAGTCACTTTTCTTATTCATATTGCATATTGTCAGGAAATGCCAAGCACGCCTGTAAGAACTGAATGACCATAAAGAGAGGTAATATGCAATAATTTCAATTGTTTGTGTACAAAGTTGTTCAAAGCAGAATTTTATCCGGGAAAAATGCACTTAATGGGGTATTATATTTCCAATACAAATTCTAATCACAAATTTTATGCACTATTCATGTTTTTCAAGGTCCAATTTTCAGGGTTCAGAATAACAAAATCACCTACAAAATGTCTTACGGATTTTGACGTATGTTACCCTTAATTTCAAACTCCTACTTTTTCTTAAATCACTTTTACCAACCAAACAATACAAATGACTTGTTAAATTGAAATACAAGGGCATTTTTTTGTTATTCACAATCATGAAATAAAATGAAACCTGTGCTTCAAATTTTAAGATAATCCACACAGAAATAGACCAAAGGTACTAAATTAAATGCATACATGTTTGTTTTCCATATAAATCCTTGGACTTTTTCACACAACACAGAAAAATGTGAATTCATCAAATTTTTAGTTTGAAAAATTCAAGATTAGTTTCATCTTTGGTCTAAATGAAAGAGTTGCATTGTTTCTGATTCAAGTGTTAACATGTAGCTTGGACTTAGCTATGTGATCTCTTGTAAGATTAGCTGCTCTTGTAAAAATGGTTGGCTGTGTCTACAGCTTGGCCTTGGCTATGTTCTCTTGTAGAAATGGTCTGAGGTGAAGGTGGTAGGCATCTGGGACCTGTAGATGAAAAGAAAAGAAAAGTTGAGAAAAACACACAAGGTTGAAGTACCATATTAAAAATGATAGTTAGGTGACCCTAAATTTGCATTTTGAAGTTTTTTCTTTTTCTTTTTTGCCAAAATTTAACAATTTTGGTAATTTTTTTAAAATTTCTTTGTAAAAATTTTCAGTTCTTCCATTTGTTGTTGTTGTTGTTCTGATTTTTGGATTGTTTTAGGCAAAACACAATTTCTTTCGAAAAAAAATTGCCAGACTGACCGATCGACCCTACTTGAAAGGTCCGCCCGCCCGTAAAACAGGGTTGTTTTTTTCACCGCCTTATCGCATAAGATTTACATTTTTCTTCATGCATTTTTCAGGGATGTATTTCACAAAAAGTTCATAAGTATTGCAAGTCGTTGTAAGTACTAAGTTGTTGTAAAGTTACAAAGAATATGAAGTTCATTTCACACAAGACTTACGATTAAATACACTCGTAAATATCTTCGCAACTTTATAATCAACTTTTAGTCACTGTGGGCACTGAAAATATGGTCGTAAATTTTTAATTAATTATTATGATGGTTTATTTTGAAATAAAACGATTTATATACAGTAAGGAAATAGATTTCAGTAATTACACATGTTTTGGACACCTACGAACATTTGTAACTCTTCATGAAATATATCTAACACCTTTTAAAGTAATTATTTGTTAAAATTGTTTGTATCTTCATTGGTAGCTCCTATTACTTTTATAACCTTTTCTGAAATGGATTTTACGTTCAGTCATAGCCACAATCGTTTTTAGACTAACAAATGTACTTATATGAATAGGACTTAACGATCAACTTTGTGAAATACAACCCTTGTCAATTTGGCTCAATCAATAAAGTGATGGCTTACAGTGTGGAAGGTTCTAAGATTGAGTCCTGGAATTACTAAAGATGAGTGTGTTTGAAATTTCCCTGGACAAGAAACTAACACTTATTGTATCACATACATCCGTACAGAATTTGGAGAGCTGGTTTTGAAAGTGATGACTTAAATTTAAGCTGATCAGTAGTCAACACCCCTAGATGATTTTGCAGGACATGGAACAATTAATGCTCATGTTGCTATTATACTTATTGTCGCTTAGCAGCTTTGTAGCTTTGTAGCTCTATTGTCTGCTTCTTTTTGTGGCTTTGCTTGCAGGTTTGTAGCTTTGCAGTTTTGTCACTTCATGTCGCTTTGAATGTTGAATTCATTTCAACTTCAAAAATCTTGCCGTGCAACAAAATTTAGCCGATATCAATTATCTCAGCCACATGCAGCTCTGCCGCTATGAAAACTGGAAGCGACAAATTTCTGCAAAAAATATATACGTCATGCAGCGACAAAGCTACAAAACTACCAGAGTATTAAAGCAGCATCAGAGTGCAATAAAGCTTACAGTGGTCAGTAAGCATTTGTACAGCGTACAGATTCTGCATGGAATTACAAAGCCAGTATGCGATAAATCTCATGTATTATTTACAAACTTGTCACCATGTTCTTACCTCTTTCTCATTGAGTGGTGATGACTTTGCCCATTTGTACAATTCTTCGTAGACATTGCCATCATAACGTCCCAAGATAGAGCCCAGGATTTCATCTTGGAAGTCAAACGCATCTACCAAGGCGACAGCGTTTGGTCGGATCTTGCCTAGTAGAGCGACAAGTTGGTTGTCAGCATAGCTCAGTTGTGCACCAGTCATGTAGCCATCCTGAAAAATGAAAAATGAGACGTTGTCATGAACACTAAACCAATGATTTACTTTTTTTATTCAGACAGCCTTGAAACTTACATATAAAACATCCTCTGTTCTCGATGATGTCACAAATTGTATGGATAAGGGCTGATTATGCAAGAACAAATTGTCAGAATTGGTGCAAAATCCTGACAATTCTTGATGCTTTCAGATGCTTTTAGAAACTCTCCTCTGTTCTTAGCTAAATTTTCAATAAGCTTGAGCTATAGATTTGTGCTTTCGTTGGTAAAATTAACTTACATATAGAATCTCCCCTTTGTTCTTGGTGATGCCATGAATTGCATAGAGATTGGCTAGGTCAAGCAAGACTTCCTTGACCGAGTCGGGTGCAGATATCCCAGCAACGGCTCGGAAGAAATTATCCACTGTGTACAGGTGACAATGAGCCTGAAAAGAGAACATATTCAATATTTAGATTGTATTGTTTTGTTTTATAAGACTTCTCTGAGTGCAATACAGAGGGTTTTTACAAAGAGTGTTCAATTTACTCTACATGCTCCATGGTTCAGAAGTCACATTGAGACGTTGTCCCCTATACGAATAGACTCCTTCATGGGGTATGCATGTTATGCAAGTACAGTGTTGATTGATTGATTGATTGACTTTGTGACCTATGGTAGAAAGGGATAGGTTATGCAGTTTGTATTAATACATTATGTTAACTTAATTGATGTTCTTGAAAAGTTAAGCATAATTTTAATTACAACAAAATGTACTTTCATTTTGGCATTTGTAACCAGTGGTGACACCAAGGGCAGAGCCTGCGGGCATTTGTCACCCCAGGCCTGGGCCAAGCAGTGTCTCCTCCCAACCATTCCACCAACCACCATTCACTGATAAAAATTTCACACTAAATTTTACTGAAAATCACTTTGTTAGAAAATGGTCCAAGGAGCAAAATGGTCTTTTTTCAAAGCCCAAAATTATCTGAATTTGGAGCTATCTAATTTTGATAATAAAAACATCTGAAATCAGATTATTATTTGAAAATTCTCATGACTGATACATCAGCTATTCAAATAATTTACAGTTGTGGTATTCAACTTTTCTTAATCTCTCCCATGGACTTCAGACGGATTTTGTATTGTATTTACGGGTACCTACACAAAATCCTTGTTTTAGGGTGGCTGTTAGCGTTGACCAAAAATCTGGTTCATGATCAATTTTTAGGCACCATTTACCATCACGGTGTCGACTTGTAAATACGGGTGCCCCACAGGATTATCATGAATTCAAATATAAAATGCATTTTCATGTTTGGTATTTACCTTAGCAGCTCTCAGCAAGTGCAGATGGTTCTCATTCACAGACATGACAGGAGCTCTTCCCTTGTTTTTCGCCAGACTGGCTTGAACTCGAGTGGATGCTTCGTTCACGAGTCTAAAGCAAAAACACAAAGACATCAAAATATCAGCACAATTGAGTAATTTCCAATTCATTATCTACAATTCATTATCCTTAATCATTAAGGGTAATTTTAATTCCTAAAAAGTTAATGTTGGTCATCGTCTTATCCATTTTGTGGCAATATACTGCAATGCATTTAGGGTTAAATGTCGTGGAGCTGCGAATACCAAGGCAGTTCACACTACACACTGTGAAAACATATCAGAATAAGCAACAACTAGGCTTCATATTTAGCAGGCTTTCCTAGATCATATCACTGGGCAAACTTAGTGAACTCTATATGTGTCACACATTTCATAGGTCTCCACGCTCCACGGTGACATGTCAAAATAAGAAACATGTTATCTTACATTGGATGAGTTTTCCTAAGCAACAACACAGATTTCCATATGTTTCAAATACCTGGTTCTGACTCTATCTCAGGTACTTCACAACATTCCAATTTTTTGAGTCAAACATGAAGGGATTTTGGAAATCCAGAATTCACTATCCTAAAAGGGGTTGGGAAAATCAGGGTAGAATACCCTACTCCCTACTCTTTACAATACTGATTGTGATTACATGAACAGGTATGACTCTTTTGCGCACAGTACCTATGGCCTAACGTGCTCTCCCCTCCAAAGGATGACAATCTCTCATGAAGCACATACCCAACTCTTTATGTGATAAGTGGACGATCTAGAACTTCTGATCCAGTGCTCCTACTAATAACAAAAATTCCAAGATCCCACTCAAGCAAGCAACAAGAATCAAACCCGGGCCCACTGCGTGATAGGCAAGATTGCTAACCACTACACTACAGCTCTCCTCACCTGTTAGCTACATGTTTGTAGGCATCCACTAAGACCTTACTATCCAAAAAGCACTTCTCACACGTAGCAGAACATTTAGGCTGTGGTGGTTCTATCAAGTAATGCATCACTTGTCCGACTCCCTTGCCTGCTTTGACATGACCCACACACTTCATCAAATACCTGGAGGTGTAACAGAAAAAAGAAATAAGAGAGACATCAGTATACATACTCTTGATAAATTGGTCATAAGTTTGAATCCTGCATTGATAATGAAAAAGTCCTTATGCATAACAGTTGAATCTTAATAACTTTGCTAACCAGAATGATATTTGGAGTTATACGACTGGCATTAATGTAAGGACACTACAATTTCTGGCCTAGTCCTAAATACCCAATTGTGTACAATATATTAGGGACCATTTCAAAACTCACCTGCGGTTAAGGGCGGTTGCTATTGTTCTTAACAATGGCATTTAGGACAATGGCAACAGCCGCCGGTTGAGTTTTGAAGCAATGTCCAACTGGAATAAATTTATCTTGCATGTCCAAAATATGTGATTGGGTATCAAAAACAGCAACATTTACAAAATAGGGTGTTAAAATCACACAATACACAAAAAGGATAACTTTCAAATACAAGGATAGGATTTCCTTTACATGCAAAACACTTTAAATCCTCCCGGTTGATGTACAAAATGTCCAGTTTTGGGATTTTTTAAACTCTTAACAAATACCAGGCCCATAACTGGGTTGACATAGATCATCCAGAAGCAGATATGAATGACTGAACATACAAGGGGGCTCGTATCACACGAGCCTGAAATTGTGATACTAACCCAAACCATTAATATTTTTCATATTGCATGAGAACAAACAGGGGTATTGAATTTTATCACTCAGTAAACATGGATCTTTACAGCAAGAGCTTGAAATTTCTTTAAACTGCTTGAAACATGTTTCATTTTATATTTTTTTTATAATACTGCAATCAATTTTAGTTTTGTAGTTTTTATCCCTTATTCTCTTACCTAGCTGTTTGCAACATCATGACAGAGTTCTCTCCTTCATAGGTACACGCCGGGTTCTGGTTTGCATAAATCTCTGGGAAACCACTAGCAGATGAGTACCCATGCCCGCCGCATGCCATCCGCAATTCTTCCATCCCTGATGCCATCTCCCATGATGTGAAAGCTTTGAGACCAGCTGCCGTCGCATGAAGCTGAAAGAGAATTTCAAAATTTGAATTTCTTAAATTAATAGGAATCAACACCTAAATCTCCTAGCTGTCCCTCCATGGTAGTGAACCATAATCAATAGACCACTCACCATTTGGGGCATCTCAAATTGGAGGTGCATACCTTAATCCCCCGTGCAATTCACAAGATTTGGAATCTTGGCACTAGATGGTTACAACTTTAGATGAAAGAGGCCTTATACATTGCAGCCCTCAACCAAATTCCAAATTCTTACCTCTGCTAGTGACCCTAACTTGATCAAGCTTTTTTTAACAGGATTTTTGAAAAATTTCTCCTGGTCCATCAACAAATGCCTCCAGTTCAGATCATAATCCCATGAGCAGGGAGGCAATTTTGTTTGAAGAAAATTGCCACTGGTTCTCAAGTCCTTGAAAAAAGCTTGGCACTTGGCCCTGACAATTCTGTCATATACTGTGTAATATATCCCTTAATCAATTCTCCCGAAACAAGAAAACATAGGCAAGGTCCCTCTACACCCCCCTCGATCCCATTATTACATCTGGCAGTGATCCTTACTTAACCCAAGACAATTCTGACATCTTCTACACAAGAAATCTCTGCATTACCTTCTCTACAAAACAAAAAGCATAGGTTGTGTCAAGGATAGGGACTAAGCCCCTCTTCCCTTAACATCCTGTCCTTTTCACCTGAGGAGTGTTCTATGCTCACCCTAGCTATTGTGACATGTTTTGTGCAAATAATCTCTACATCTATTCTCCTCAAAAAAGAAAAGAAAGGCAGTGGCAAGGACAGGAAATAGCTCGCCCAACCCCCCATTCAGCTGCCACTCCTAACTCCACCCCCACCCCACCCCAGCCTGAACCTGCCCTTGATCCCCTATTCCCAAATCCTAATCTCACTTTTTAGAGTTATCCATACTCACCCTGACAATACAAGGTATTTACTCTATACAAATTAGCATCTGCTCTCCCAAAACAAGAAGGCATAAGCAGGGGCAAAGTTAGGGAGTAACACCCCCTGCCCCATCTCCATCCTTCCCCATCCCCTCTACCCCATTTTCACCTCTGGTAGTGATCCATACTGGCCTCCTGACAACTCTGACATGTACTGTGCAAACATTTCTTGCATTCGTTCTCCCCTAGCACCCCTGCCCCATCTCCATCCTTCCCCACCTCCTATACCCCTTTACCCCATTCTCACCTCTGGCAGCGATCCATACTGCCCCCTGACAATTCTGACAAGTGCTGTGCAAACATTTCTTGCATTCATTCTCCCCTACCACCCCTGCCCCATTTCCATCGTCCCCCACCCCATATACCCCTTTACCCCATTCTCACCTCTGGTAGTGATCCATACTGGCCCCCTGACAACTCTGACATGTAGTATGCAAACATTTCTTGCATTCGTTCTCCCCTAGCACCCCTGCCCCATCTCCATCCTCCCCCACCCCATATCCCCCTCTTCCCCATTCTCACCTCTGGTAGTGATCCATACTGCCCCCCTGACAACTCTTGACATGTACTGTGCAAACATTTCTTGCATTCGTTCTCCCCTAGCAACCCTGCCCCATTTCCATCCTCCCCCATCGCATATCCCCCTCTACCCCATTCTCACCTCTGGTAGCGATCCATACTGGCCCCCTGACAACTCTGACATGTACTGTGCAAACATTTCCTGCATTCGATATCCCAAAAATGTGAAAGCATACGCTGTGGCAAGGTTGGGGAAGAGTTTGAGTTGCTGACTTTGGTATTCAATAACTTGAGGTTCTTTGGCACTGAGGAAAGAAAAGAGACAACTGGCATTAGGATAATTTCCGCTTAACCTTTCACTTTTAATGATAAGATGTATCGAAAGCAAAAATAAAAACATAAACATATTTACTCATGACATGTTCAATAGAGAAAATTTTCAGTAATTTGAAAATAAAAACAGTGAAACTGATCAAATCTAACAAATTGCTAATTGCTAATATGTGTACATGCTATATTTCCACTGTTACAGTATAATCTCATCGGACCAAGTGTACTTTAGGTCCCATCCATAATTTTAGGGTTAAGGTTTAGGGTTAGTGTTAGGGTTAGGTTTAATTTAGGGTTAGGGTTAGGGTTAGGGTGTAGGATTAGGGTTAGTTTTAGGGTTAGGGTTAGGGTTTAGGGTTAGGGTATAGTTTTTGATGGGACCTAAAGTATACCTTTTCCATATCATATCATGAGAGATGTGTATTGTCAAATTTAAAAACATGTCAATGTCGCCAATCGAAATAAAAGCTTCACCAAGATCACTCTCATGCACTCACCCTGGCATCATTTCAGACTGTCTACGCACCGTACTGTAGCGTACTGCGATTGTTGAACCTTTCGCTAACGTCTGTCCACATCCGCCGACAATGAATGCACGGATTAGAATCATACTGCCATATGTCAGTTTGGCAGCAGGTGGAGCAACGTAACTACCGTCTGGTTCAATCTGTCAAATGCAAAGTCAGAAATGTGAAATAATATTTTTTTAAATTGGGAAAGTTTGAAACATGGACATATACCATGTTTCTACATGTCATCCAGAAAATGGGTCATTGGTGCTCCACCAACTTGGTGGATGATCCCTTAAGCGACCTGTTTCTTCTTGCATAAGACGCCAACCAGTCCAGTAACGCTATGGATACTATCCGTTTAAATGTTTAAACGGACAGTGACTGATTACCAAGTGATGATGTGTTTACTGGATGATTGCACTACAATCGCTAGTTGACTTGATCGTAAAAGAGTCCAGTAGAACGTTTAACTGGTCTGAGTGAAATCCCAATAAACGTTTGGCAAATTAACTGGACATGTACAGCATAGCACTTTTTTTTTAAATTTGACAAATCCTATTGTATAGGGTATGAGAAAACAGTGAAAATCTTGGTTAGGGTAGCTTTTTGAGTTGACCCAAAAAGGGACAATTTTCAGGCCCATTTTCTAGCATGATACCAGATTTGAATAAGAATGCCCTTCCTAGTTCAGATACATAGAACGAGATATAAAAGACTAAATGTCATATATCAATTCAACCAGGCATTTCAAATGAAAAATATGAGGTGGTTTCTGGTACTACACTATTGTTTGTGGATTTAATTTGTGAATGCATAAAGATAGCATTCAAACAGTCATCTCTGACACGAGCGTAGGTTTTTCAAGGTTGTGACAGTAAGTGTTTACTATCATGTGTCTGAATACGCGTTCACGAATTAAATCAACAAACTAGACTTAAGTTTTACTTTAACATGTTTTTACATGCATAGCATTAACAGATTTCAATATAATTCTATTACTTGAACATGGAATTAAGGATAAATGTCATTTTTGCAAAAGTAAGTTCCATAAAGACCACATCAACCTTAAACATGCTTTGTGCAAATGCATCAAATGGTCTAAAATTATAAAGATAGGCAACATATCTGCTCCCTTTCAAGTCATCTGCCTCATATTTTGAGTAAACGTATGTGGAATTATTTTGGGCCCCAAGTAAAAGATATTCTTATTATTAAGTTAGCTTTTTACAACCAAACTCTGGAACAACCTACCTTTGAATATTTCATAAACATGTTTTCTCTAGGAATGCGCACATGGTCAAATCGTAGGAAGCCGTTATCAATATTGGCATAACCAAATTTTGGTCCAATGTCACCTAACTCGACTCCTGTGGAACAGAAAAAAATCATTGTTGGTGAATTTGTTTACCCATTCAAATTTTGCTGGAGAAAAAGGAAACATAATCTGTCAAATCAGAAAGTGGAATTTTGTCATAATCAACAAACAAACAAAAATAAATTGGAGAAATCAAAAGCTAAAAACAGTCAAATCAAACTATGCAACATTAAAATTGATTTTTAAGTCATATAGAACCTAATTCAGTAAAGCCCGTTGTGCATTTATTTATTTGTACGTTTCTTTTTTGAGAGGCCACTGCCGTTGTTTAAAAAACATAGAGGGAGATGTGGCAAGCGCAGGGAAGGCACACATTGATCGCACGGTATAAGTATGTTGTGCGCATGAAACACCTGATGGTGAGTTGCAGACCGTACTGATGTATAATCAGTGGCTCGACCGTAGCCAGCACGCAGAGACAGTTCTGCATGCACCAAAACTACTACGTCGTGTCTGCGTGCTCCAAATTGCTACGTGCACCATGCTTCAAATTACAACGTACAGAGGGATGTTTACACTGCTTATTAGAACTGTGTGAAGAGACTGATACAAAGGACATCATACATCCAAACACATTTGCTTACTTCAAAGTCACTCACTGTGGTGGTACTGTATGCTGGGGTTTAAACCCCACCCTTTTTATTTTAACACCACCCTTTTATCCAGACACTTAAAGTTCCCTGAACCCACCCTTTTTAGAAACTTTAATACGTTTTTTTATACTGATGGGGATACGTACTGCTATTCTGAATTCATCCCACTTTGGTTCATTGATTAAAAAGCCTAGCTCAGCAATGTGGAAAACATAATTGGCAACAACAATATCTTATATCACTTTGATGATATGCTCAATCTGATTCTCAGAGCTCCTCAACATAACTTAAATTTTATCATAGGGTAAGCAACCCACCCTTTTATCAAGGCACCCTTTATACTAGAAATTCTCTGAACCTAACCCATTAGACATTTTTTTATTTTCCTAGCTAGAACCACCCTTTCTAAACTGCTAAAGCATATCGTGCATACAGTGGGTGGGCGATCTATGCCTCATGGGACGCATGCGGTCCACTTATTTTCGTGCGCCAGCCAGACCCAAACGGAAGAAAACATCATATGTAAATAGTAGCTCCATACACAATATTAGCTAGTTATCAAATTTTCAACATTTAAATCTGGTAATATTTATCAAAGTTTTAAATGAAAGGCTAAAATTTAAGGGAAAACTTAACATTTTTTTTCAAAATAATCCATGGACATTCAAAATAACTTAACTTTGTTACCAAAACATTGTTTGCCACAAACAAAACATTTAAATAATCTGAAATTCAACTGCATAAGTATTGATATATCCTTATGATGGATATTTCAACTTAAAGTTGTTCCGGTACTCTGTCGTGTTAACCATTATTATATTTATACCCTATTTCAACAACACTAAAGTTGAACAAGAATCAATTAAAGGTCAGAGCACTATTAGGGACTACGATCACTTAAGTAAGTATTCCCAGTTATTATCTTGAATTGCTTCACATATATATCCAAAGTGTAACATACAGTGTATTTGAATAACCTCGCAATGCAAACAATAAGAGGCAGGACTTTGATTATGACAAACATAAAAACTCAAATAATTCCACCTTGACATAAATGAAATATCATAAGACCTGGATTCACAGAAGGGCATCTCAAAGGACACTGTACTGACCTGTACCAATACATTATCTGATTAATTAATCAACACTTATTTCTATTAAACTGAATAAGTGATAACTTGTAAAATCAAAACACAATTTTTTTAATTTCAACTGTTCAGTCCTCTCCAAATTTTGTTGGCTAACAATCACCCTATTAGGCCTGGGACTAAAACCCCGGTACCCGCCCGTCATGAGATTACCCGGGTACAAAATCGGCCAACTGATTACCTGAACTAGACAAGAAAATCATAGAATTTTAAACAAAAAAAATTGTGTTCAACAATTTACAAAAAAATCATCATCTGATCGAAGTAAACATAATAAATCATGACCACAATCGGCGAAAAAATCAAATTGTTTGGTGTAATTGAGACATCATATGGTCATAGTAGACCTGTTCAAACAATGTAAATGCTCCATTATCAATACGGTCGGGTACCGAAAGTCCCAGGCCTACACCCTATCCATGCAAACCCTAATGCAAACGCTAACAGATATATACCAGTATGACCATGCAAGTTTCCCAAAGGTGCCCAAGTACATCAGTGAACTTGGGATAGGTGTGCCAGAGAAACCGGCTATGAACGGGAGGAAAAAATTGACCAATTTTTAACATGTAGATTTCCTAGGCTCTCACTTTTTTAGATTTAGTCTCAACCTGGCATAGATTGATGGCAGTGTTCCTGCGACAGGGATGTAAGTTGATAAGTGTAAACATTGCAGAAAATTTGCATAATATGCAATTATAACATATAAACATGTATATTTTTTTACAGAAAGTGAAAGAAAATTACAGAATTCTGCAAAAAATGCAGAAAACTTTTAATTGCATCCCTGATGCGAATGCCGCGTCATTGGCACAGGAGCCAGGAAAATATGCGCAACAGGTTTCTAAAAATGTTTTAAAGGGATTTTTTTTTCTTGCTTTCATCCTCAGCTCATAATTTTGGCATAAGCACCTTTCCAACTTTGTAAAAATTGCTTGAATTAGCGCAAGCTTAACATCCTTAGCGGGAACACTGGTTGATGGTCTTCTAAACTACTTCTAGTTGTACCAGAAACATGTGAATTTCATGTGTTTTGCCTTTTGTGATCCCTCCCTCCCACCGGGCTTAGTAGTCAATTAACCTGGCATAAGTTGATGGTCTTCTTTTATATTTATATTTATTCATTTATGCGGTTTTGATGTCTAACTGTCTTGATTCTGCTTTTGCTCCCATCGCATTAGGCCTTTAAACTTAAAAGGACCCCACTGGAATTAAGCCTCCATTTAGAGGCTTTTTGGGCTATCCTTGGTACTCGCTGTAATTTAAATATTCTCAGACTTTGTCGTGTAATAGTCTTCAACAGACCGTTTTCATGTAGTTTTAAGTATTTAAATATTTTTATGCTTCTTGATGTGCAATGTTTTATATGTCGAGTACTGAATAAATGAATGAATGAACTTCTAAACTGTGTAGTTGTCCCATAAACATGTGAATTTCATGGGTTTTTTATCTTGCGAGTCCCTCCCTCCCACTGGGCCATATAGTCAATATACCTGGCATAGGTTGATGGTCTTCTAAACTACGTAGTTGTACCATAAACATGTGAATTCCTAGGTTCTTGCCTCTTGAGATGAGCTGAGCAGCTACCACAGCGTGTGTTACTGTTTTTCCCACTGAAACAGAAATCAATGACAAGGAGTTAATTGGAAAGAGTTCTGTGTTCATGTACAAAGAAACAGAGGAAATGGATAAAACCTAAAAAGACAGATGTGGAACCTGAAAACAAAATTCACAGTGTGTCAACTAGAAATATTATTCCTTGTCCTGGTGAATGGGAAGTATAACCAAGGGATTTCATCAACGTGGCTTGCTACATGAGTAGCAAGCCATCATGATCGGGGGTGGGGGTTCTTCCATAGATATACTATATGGGGACATACCGCCCAAATGGGTTGTTTTTTTGTGTAAAATCCCTGAACATCTTGTTTCAGAATCAGAATCCCTAAACATGTGTTCATATTTTCCAAAAAAATCTGTTCCTTGTGTATTTGCTGATATTGATAACTAGTAATTTGGCAGCAAAAACACAGTTTTTATGAAAAATCCCTAAACATTGGTCAATATTTTGCAAGATATCTCTACACATTGGTGCTAATAAAAAAAATTACCCCTAAAGATGGGTTACAAGTTTAAGGTTCGGACTGCACATACCACCACACAAAATTATCTCACGAATACCTCCCCGGATCCCGATACACAACGGAAAGCATACAGGTGTCCGTTTGACATAGCCTGAAGTTGTGCATTGCTTAAAAAATAAGTTCTACCATGTACGAGTCTTCCATAATTCTCTTACAAACTGCAGGCACTAGCAAACAAGCATAGGTTGTGGGTTCGGTATTTGTCTCCTTGTTTCCTTGGGCAAGAAACTTTACTACTTGTTCCGTAGTTCGGAAGTCACGTTAAGTCGTTGGTCCCTTGTACGAATAGACTCATAGGGTATGCATGTCACGCAAGTACAGTGTATATTGATTGATTGATATATTGAATGAGAATGACTTACAGTTCCCAGGCCACCATTTCATAGCTGTTAGTGTTGGGCTGTGAATCACAAATTCCTGATGCGACGGATCATACGTTGCCGTTGTTTCTAATCCACGTAAAAAGGTCCCTGTTAAAGCAAAACAGAATAATAAGTTCACATAAATTTGCAAGAATATGTTCTGTGGCAGATGGATGTTAGGTGACAAAAAAAACTGTTTCACAGCTGAACAAAACTTCTCTAGGTCTGTCATTTGCCACAATTCTTTAAAAAAAAAAAAAAAAATGACTTTATAAAAATCAACTAGTTGTTACCTATTCTCCAATCTTATTCTTTATCAAATCATTGCCCCCAAACAGCTTTTCATTTTGGTTTTGCTTTTGCCTTATTGAAAAAATGTACAAAGTAGTGATGATTTTGGTTGGTTGAGCCAGTAAATCAGGCTTTATTTTTGGTCACCTTAACCATCTCTCTAAGGCAGTGTTCACACATAAATAACCATGACTACTTGTGTCAAGTTTGTGTGCAAGCGGCTCTAGAGTGAGACAACTTAACATTAATGGCTCACAACAAGATTGACTTAAAATCACTTATATTCACGAGTAAGACTCTTTCTTATTGCATTCAAACTTAAGAACGGCTCGTGGGCAGGAAAATAGTCATGATTAAATATTAATGTGTGAACATACCCTTATTGGGCTATTTCATTTGAAATCGATACCCCCTTGCAAAAGGCTGTGGTCTTAAACTGTGCATTCTAGGTGTGGGAAATTCCAGGTGGAATTTGAATGAATGTTGGTGGATTCCAGCTGGAATTGCTATGATTTAGGACTTCCCCTTATAATTTACTCTAAGAATAGAAATGTCTTAATTTGAATTTGGAGAGACTGCAAGAGGCAATTTAGGATCTTTTAAATGCTCTTCAGATAATATTTGGATTTGGTAATGGTATGACAAAACTGCAGATTTTGATTGAATTACTAAAATTTTCCACAGGGGGTGTGGTTTTCAAATTAAACAGCTCAAAGTAATAAGTAATAAGTATGATTTTATTAGTTATGTTTCCACGACGGATTTACTTTCAAAAGGTACTCACCTTCGAAAGAAACATCAATCCCCTCAACTGTAAATTACTCTTTCCACAACAATTTTCAACTTAGAAAGGAATGCACTTTCAAAGTTGAACTCACAATATACAAGCTTTTGAATTGGTACTGTTTGAAATGATTTCATTTGACCTAAACAAAGATTTGCCGGGAAATCCAATATCATAAACAATTTTGAAAACCAAAAGTGGATAACCAAGGTCAAGCTCAACTGCAAGTTGCCAACTGTGAGTCAACCATAAGATTTCTTGTGTTTGAAAACTCGCAATTAAGTGATTACCTACAAGTGTGTTTCGACGGTCACTAAAGTGCGAGTTCACTTTCAAAAATGAGTACCTTTGGAAGTGAACCTGACGTGGAAACACACGTAATGCTTTGTAAATGTACAACATTCAGAGGCAAGAAACCCTTCAAGCTCCAATATGTGACCATCCATCTGGATCCTCCAGTAAAGTCAGCATTTTTCAGTTTGAACTACAGTTTTATATACACACATTGGTTGCATTCTGACAAAATTGTGATTTTGCAGATTCAAAATGTTCATGGAAAACTCCTAGCAAAATACCAGCTTTCAATCCAATTCCAAAATATCTGAAAATTTGAAATGTACATATACACACCCGCTCTTAAGTATTTCCGCACAATCAATAACATCCAAAAATCTCATTTTTTATATTAAGCGACCTAG
>JXSR01S010727.1:22612-35451 GCA_000969725.1 Ophiothrix spiculata
GTAACAATTTTTTAAACTTCTTCTCATTATGGTTTTTAAAATTATTATCATTTGCTGGGAGCCACTCCCATATGTCGGTGGATAGCGACTGCAGACCAGTGGACCCCCTTTTTATTGCTAAGCTGTCACCCAATGACCCATTTTTTCCACACCCTTTACATCCAATGTCCCGTCTTTTCCAAGTCTTACTATTAAAGCAATTTTTTTTTAAATACAATTTAGAACAAAAATGGATTTGTCTAAAATGAAAGAACATGACTATCTAAGAGCGTTTTCAAGTGTATTTTGTCAAAAAGTTGTTTTACCGCCAAAAAATGATAAAATGTACACAGGTGTTTTCTTTTACTAATACACGTGGATTTTAATTCGGGATCACTAATCAAATAAAAAAAATTTGTTTATTTGGCTAAAAAACACCTATTTGTGGCTAAAATAATGATATTTAATAATGAAATTCGCGCGAAGCGCGCAAAATTTATACGTTTTATGTCAAAATGGTCAATAAAAAGGGGTAATTGAGATACATTTTGCACCTAAAAGCTTCTGATTTTTTTTTTCTGGGGCGGCAAACTGGGGAGGGGGCAAGAACATTTCTTGGGGGGAAAATTCCTGAACGATCCCCTTTTTTGACAGAAATCCTACACTGAACGACCTCCCTTTTTGACCGAAATTCTACACTGAAGTCTGAATGCCTGATTTGTCGATGAGGTGTGAACATGCCCGTCACTTTTAAATTTGTGTGCCCCGGGATTATTTAACTCGATTTTGTGTGGTGATTTATTTCGTACTTTATTTCCCATTGCTCAAGAAAACTTTTTTTATCCGTAAAGCTCGAAACAAACATAATGAAAACCATAATAAACATTAGTGAGTTACAAGTCTTTATGGTAATACTTACCTTATATTTGCAAAAGACAATGGTCCACGCCGGTTCCCTCTATCATTCGAAAATGCTAACCGTCTTCCAGCTGTTCTTCGATTAGATTGACCAGGCACCGCAGGGGCATTGAGAACTTCGATATGATCATCTTGGCTTGGTACAGACGCAGAACAACCGCTGGATCCGTCTTGCCATTTCTGTCTCCTACAATAGGACAAGAACTTAGAATGAAACCAAAAACTAACCAGAATTTGAGTCTAATTTGGGAGTTATATTGGTGTTTAGTAATCAATGTGGTTATGGTAAAAACGCAAGAAATAAAAGAAATAAACGTTAATTAAATCAGATGATGTCCAATGTGTAAGGTTTAAACACTTTTTTGGTTAAGAAAACGACGTTTTAAAGTGAATAATAAAGCCATTTTAAGGAAGAGAGACGTCCTTCCTTCCTTTGTTTGTTTGTTTATCCAGGTTGGTCCGTAGGGAACGCATGTTGTCCATTACAAAGTCATAGAACTCTAAGGCCTCGTATCCATTGGCTGTACCCATATGCCGTGTGCCCTTGTTTTGTTTTCCATTGTTTGTAATTGTGCGGCGCAACACAAACAATTAACTTCGTTCCGCTTAGGGATCATAATTATCAGTGGCCTGTGTACGGCAGATATTACTATTACCTGGTGATCACGTTCACCAAGTATGAACATGTTGATTGTTGGTGCTGCCAGGTCATATGAATCATGTGCCGCGTGCAATACATATATAGGCCACTGATATGATCACTAAGCAGAACGAAGTTTATTGTCTGTGTTGCTCTGCACAATTACAAAAAATGGAAAAACTAGACAAGGGCACATTTAATATTGGTACAGCCAATGGATACAAGGCCTTAGACCCCATGGCTTACGTTCAAGCCTGGATATCACAAACAGAACTAAAAAATGTTTGTCAGAGCTTGCCTTTACTTCGAAAAAAAAACCCAACAACTTGGAATTCAAATCATATACCCAAATGCGTGTGTACTTTGTATGTTTTTATTTCTTTAATTCTATCTAAACGCAATTTAGTTATAATCCTAAAAAGTTAATAGTCAAAATAAATTTATCAGGTTGAATTATTTGAAAATAGTTCCAAGTTACTCTTGAATAAGAAAAAGGACATATTGAATATCTTTAACAAATAGGGAAGAAATAGGCACCCCTTGAATTTTAAGAATATTCATTCACACTTTCACATTTTAAATGCTATGATAATATTGAAATGCTTAGACAGTAATCTAATAGATTGTGAAAAAAATATATAAGTACCTATATCATCATGCCTTGCTTTCAATTATATAGATTTTTGTACATGTTGCCGTAAATTAAGTATACGCAAAATTGGGATGAGGTCTGCAAATTGTGCTATGTTTCGTTTCGTTACTAATACTTACTAACCTGTACAAAAAAATCAAATTTGAAGCAAGGCATAATGGAAAGGTGGTGATATTTTCTTTTGATTGGGATAAGGGACCATCCCAATTTTGGGTTAAGAATTTAGACTCAATTAGATTAACACATTGATGTAACATATTGTCATCAAATCTTAAATCGTATTCAATTTGTCTTAAATTTGTATGCAATAAATAAAATTAGTATAATACAGGGTGTCCAAGAATAAACCTTACAATCATTGCGTGCAATTTTTATGGGTTTAACGGATAGTCAGAAAGTATGTAAAGATTACATTTTATAGCACATGAGTTGAACTTTCAGATACCGTGTGTTTCATTTCAATCAGAAGTATAAAACAAAAGTTATGTTGTATCAAACTTTTGGATGGATTTTTGTCTGGTCCAATTTCATGATTATTGGCCATAAAGTAAGGGTGTTTCTGAATGGAATAAAAATGAGTCAAATTGGAAAACTTATCATATCTGTCTTATTATTTCAATCAAATTTGTTCATTTTTTCAGCATAGTTAAAAGAAATCATGTGCGTAGTATATAAGTAAACATCGTTACGGTTGAGTGAACAGATCAATGACAATACTCAATAGAGCTTCATTCAAGGGGAACTTACAAACTCGTGAAATTGGACCAGCAAATTTTACATTCAATTATTTGACAAATCATAACCTTTGTTGTACATTATCGATTGAAATGAAACAAACAGTATCTGAAAGTTCAATTCATAGGCTATAAAATACAACCTTTACATACTTTCGAACCAACCCATGAAAACTGCACGCAAAGATTGTAAGGTTTATTCTGAGACACACTGTACATACATTTCTGATACCAAAGTCTGTCAATCTATCACTTTTGACCTTTCCATTTTCAGGTAGAATTTGTTAATTTATGCAAGCGCATGTTTTATTATTGTTATGCATACCTTCTTTCACTCTTCCAACAATAAATAATTCGCGCGTGCATAAATATATACTTGCACATGTCATTTTTGAGCGAGATAAGTAAAATTATAAACGCAATAAAGCTGTCACACAATCAACTATTGTTTTCAATGTATTCACCCCGGGGGAAGGTACTGGGTACTCTGACCAGGTAACCACCTGCGTTACCAAAAAGGTGAGACTTGGCCAGGTCTTGAGAATTGCAATATAGGGTATCAAAATCAACCTGGACACATTTTTCTGTGTGTTCCATTCCATTATTATTAAAACAAGCCATTGTGAGCGATACCGTACGACATGGTAACCCATAATCATATAGACCATTCGCAAACAGTTTTAAAGCTTTTTCTATTATTTTATTTGACATGTTAAAAAAAAACCGATCAAGATGGTAAAAAAAAATCAATTTTGCCTAGTTTAAACATATAACTTTACTTTCCAACGGAGCTGTTAATAAACTTGCCAAGGGTAATTTACATTTTGTGGAACAAGCTTGTCCCATTTGACAAATACCACGCATTGGCCAGGCAAGATGTTGCAGGAGTGAAAACTATTGCCTGTCCATTTGACAAGAGACAAACAAATGAATCAGGGATACTGAAACCGACATTTAAAAGAAATAAGAAGACTATATTTAGATTAAGAACTTACAGGTTCAGGAGATTGCTAGCCCATTGGTGGTAAAGAACTTCGGCAGTAAAAAACCCACTCTTCAGTTGTTTCTGAAACACAGAGTCTGTTGTAATACCAGCATTCCGTCGAATCCGTAGACGCCTTTTAAGTTTTCCTCTTAGATTTTCTGTACAAGTAACTTTATCTTCAGTATATCTGTTAGTTATACAAGCTCTGCTTAGTGATCTTTCTTTATAGAGTTGTAAGTCCGTAACACCATTTCTTATTTCTTGCCTTGCATTTCTATTAGTTCTTGTAAGGGGTCGGTTTTTTAAAAGTTCCAAATCTGTTTTGTTTTTACACGCTTGTGGTCTTGTGTTTATCTTTTCGAATGGAGATAAATTCTTGCTGTAGTTTGGTGCAATTATTGAAGTTGTAACATCACTGTTGCGTCGGGAAATTATCTTTTCGACAAAACTATTTTCCTTTTGAAACATTGGTTTACTTGACGATTTCAACGTCCTGCCAAAGTTTGCTGTAGTTAATGATGTCGTGCATGATACATGTTTATGCTTTAAAACATTATTAAATGCGGTAGTTCCGTAAGTTTCTATTTGAAAATTCGCTTTACCATTATCATTTGAAGTTCGCCGATTCTCCAACGTCAAACCCGAATCAGAATATGCTTGTCTGATCTTAAACTTGATCAGATCTTTCTCATCACCACCTTTGTGATGGGCAATGTTTGTAACTTCGAGGTCAAGTTTCTCAAAAGATGCACTTAAAGCAAGATCCATACTGTATACTTATTTTTGTTATAAAACCGGAAAATTATGCTACTGCCTCTGTGCATAGAAAATTATGTCATTAAGTTGTGGATAAAAGGACAATATATTGCATAACTTAATTCTGCCTTTAGGAACAGATTCAGTTGTAGATATGACCATATATGCATTGTAAGACAGGATGAGTATTAATTAAGATTCAAGTACATATATACATGTACATGTGTTACTTTATGTAATTAATTATGAACTTGAGAAGTAATCACACTTTCTTTCTAGATGTTTAAAACCATTATATAACGGAGAGACGTTGGAAATACGCCAATCTGAAATAAAAACATTGAAAAGAATTGTTATACATTTTTTAATGTTCTTATTCAGAAATATTGTCATAAATAAATTCATTTGCTATCGTGAATTGCTTAGTCGTGATCCATATTCATACACAAGGATTTAAACTAGAACAGAAATTATATAGATCCTCGTGTTTTTTAATATTACAATGAGATAAACATTAATTAGACAAGGTTGTCTTTGTACTCACAGAAAACTTCGATGATTCCTGAAATATTTTTTACGTCTCAGTCGTAGTAATCCGTAGAAAATGACGTATATTCATAGCCGACACCTAAGAGAAAACTTAATATATTCAGGAACATGATAAAATGACAATATCACCAAGTTTGAACAAGCCTTGCACAGAATAACTGCATTGAGAAATAGTTGTATTGATCAATTAATGTCATTTATTTGCTTACAAATAAAATATAAAAGAAACAATCAATTATCGAATAGAATATTTAATACAAACGATAATTTAAACAAATTGATTGATTTATACACCTGAGCTAAACGAATTATGTTAAATTCGATAACAATAAATATATTTCAATAACACAGTTATTAGATTTTGTTTAATCCCTTGAAATTCGTGAGATATGATCATACTATGTTTACTTGCGAAGTTCCAAAATAAACTGTTTAGAAACCGATTCGTGACATTGTACAGTTAAATGAACGTAATGGCATAAAATACGATTTTTATAAAAGCGTTACACACTACCTTCCAATTGATTATAACCATTATAGTATTTTAAAAGCATGGCTCTAATTTTGAAATTTTCGGTATCATACTTAAGATAACCATTAAACGTATAATTTTCCCATTTCAGGTGAATTAGTCAATTCACTAAATTTTGTACATCACAGTTGTTTAGTATATTTCATTGTGTGTTTTCATGGATACAATATCAAGACGCCTTCTTTATCTCCCAAAACGGAATATGCTTTGACAAATAAATGTCACCAAAAATTCTAAAAAACTTGGAAGAAAATGTTGAAGCAACCTAATTATTCTTTACTGAAGGTGTAGAAAACAACGATGGTTACTTTGTTCTAGTATGATACTTTCAAAACAAAGCGTATTAAAATACCAATTCATATTCAGAGTTCCTTTATAAGTTATGACACAAATAGCACAATGGGAAAAAAAAGGAAAGCTTGGAGGAATGTAGATGCGATTTACATCAAAAAACGGAAATTGACCTTCCTACCCATTATGATGAAACATTGTCTGTCAGTTCATTCTGTGAGAGCGAATCTCATATTCGGTGACCTTGTAATTTTCTTCGATTTTGTCTCAAGTGCTAGTTGTTAGATTTTGGACATTGTGTAATCACTGAGTGTAGTAATTTATTTTTCTTTATACTTATTAAGTGAAAATCTTTATGATGCAAAATAATGCACCAAAAGATTAAATCTTTACCAAAATACCAATATTTGAATTTCAAATTTTACTCTAATTAGTCAAACATCCCAAGCGATCTTTGTTTATTGCGTCATGTCTAAAAACAAAACGATATAAACAGAAAGAAGAGGTTCTCCTTGCATTGTATTGAATAATGTTAAGTATTGCCATAGATACAGAGAATTTCGTTTTGCATTTTTGATCAAATTCAAATACTCTTGGGTAAAACAATTTGTGCTGGTATATGACATCTTAAAAACCTCGTTCTGGTATATGACATCTTAAAAACCATGTTCTCGTATTTGATATCTTAAAAACCTTGTTCTGGTATATGACATCTTCAAAACCTTGTGCTGGTATATGACATCTTCAAAACCTTGTGCTGGTATATGACATCTTCAAAACCTTGTGCTGGTATATGACATCTTAAAACCTTGTGCTGGTATATGACATCTTAAAAACCATGTTCTGGTATATGACATCTTCAAAACCTTGTGCTGGTATATGACATCTTCAAAACCTTGTGCTGGTATATGACATCTTCAAAACCTTGTGCTGGTATATGACATCTTAAAACCTTGTGCTGGTATATGACATCTTAAAAACCATGTTCTGGTATATGACATCTTAAAAACCTTGTGCTTGTATATGTGATGAATCACAACGAAAGAGGAGACTTTGGTTCCGACATCAAAATTCAGTGCGTTTTTGGCATCATGTGAAAGCTTAAAGTTTCAAAAATAATTTGGTACCTCGAAAATTTCGATACAACAATCCATTCCGAAGATATGGATATTCTAGTAAGAGCGTATTGATCACTTTTCAGAAATAGCAATTGGAGAAAACAGGCTTTAAAGTTTGGGTTTGTGAAATCATCAATTTTATTGATTACTATTCAACTATACACAAAATCTCCTTAGCAACGGGTACTTAGGAGCACTCAATCATCATCAAATTTGACACAGACATTGTCAAGATACATATCTTTAATTATACCTAGGACAGTCAGTCAGAGAAGTGAAAATTTGAGCTGAGAAAACGGCCTGTTTTCGAAGATGTTTTCTCTTCCGATAACAAAATTGCGAAAAGGAGATTGACACGGTGTTAGAAAATTGTCATAAAATCATCTTTTTTGGCAATTTTATAGAAAACGGCTTGGTAGAAAGATTTTTAAAACTTTAAAGATTCATAATATCACAAAATCTCAAATTCACCTCCAGACGAAAATTTTACTTCAAAGCCTGATATCTCAGTCTGCAGATCGTCGCAAAGTCCCCCTTTTTGGTATGAGTCATCACATATATGACATCTTAAAAATCATGTCAGTATTCATCAAAGCAGCTTTTACTCATTGTTCTGCTGAAAGAGAGTTGGGAAAGGTCATTCTAGTCATTGTCTGGTACTCTCCATATGGAAGCATACCCTTTCCCCTATCACTTCGATTACGTTGCAGAGATTACTCTTGCATTATACAGATGCCACAAGTACTTTTCCACCATTCAGCTATAATATTGAATGATCTTGGACTCCAGGTTTCGTCTTTTGAATATTGACCTCAAAATCGTATTTGTCGAAAATGGGCATTTTTGTATCCACCACTTATTTCAGGTGACATTCTAACTTAATGGACAATAGTGTATTAACAAACATTAACTGAAATTTGAAAAATCCTTATAAAAATGTGGTGAGGTCGAGAAACATTCTTATTCTATTCAGGCTATGTGTGGTGTACACAATTTTAAGAGTGATATTTAACAAGAATTTTGATCAAACGCAAATTCACCAAATTCTACTAACGTCGTTTACAATTTACAAACAAACCTAATGGGTGATTCCAAAGTAACGTTTGTGACCCAAAATTGAAAAATTTCACTTTAAAATTTGTTGTTGATAATGGTGCTCACTGGTAGGATCAAGACATGCATGTGTTTAAAGATTAAATTAATTACCAAAATACTGAATAAAGTTCATGTAACGTTGGTTAACGTTTGTGACCTCGCACGGAAATGGGGTTTTGCTTTAAATTACTTCAAAGTAAAAATTCTCTGACATGTTAGCAAATTTTTTATTGCGCTTTTCACAGATGATGGGTAACATATTTACAAATAGTTCATAAACGTTGTAGGAAATTCTATCGTCATGATTTCTTTTAATGCGATGTTTTGTTTTGTAAAGTTTGGTAACGTTTGTGACATTTTCGTGTAACTTTTTTGTAACGTTTGTGACATTTTTGAATTAAAGCATGTGCTCATTCATGCACAGATAGAAAAATATCAACATTTCTGATTAGAAAATACTTTTCACGTACCGAGTAACAAACGTATGCCTGAAAAAACTGCTCATATGGTCGAATAAAAAAGCCGATTTTTTGCTGGAAATCAAAAAAGGTTTAGTTTTCACGGGAATGAGCCTAATGCTCTTTATACAATATCTAAATTGATTACGAAAATAAATTACTGTCTTAATATAACCATCACAAATTGCAAGATCTTAATATCTACACGCTTAGATATTCAAGAACTTCAAACAGGTTCAAATGTTTAAACTCAAGAGTCAAAATACTCATGATTTTATGGAACATACTGTTCAGAGATTAATGCTAGAGTAAAATAGGTTGAAGGTCTTCTAAACATCCATTTTGGTTTCATATGAAAGATCACTAAGCTGTTTTGATTTATAACTCATAGGGGCAATATACACGGAGCGCAGATCCAGATGCATGCGCATCTCCGAGATCCACATCTGAGATCCGCATCTACCGTAGACTGCTTACACGTACGCTTGTACGCAGAGTACTGTACAGCAGATCCGGATCTGACGCTCATGTAGCCACAGTCTACTGCAAAGCGGCTTGCGATGATGCGCATTCATCTGGTTTTGCACTCTCGTGTAGATTGCCCCATTATGTATTTCATAGCTTCCTATACATTACTGCATAAATTAATTATGGTTACCATAATAAGACACATATATCAAAAACTTAAACATGCTTCAATTGTGAGATTTCACATGAAATATGTGAACAAATATGCGTAATATTTTGGTACCAAAATCAGAATTGGTTTGAAAAAAAATTGAAGCAATCGGGTCAAGTATAACTCTCCATCCTGTTATTCACATTAGACCAAAATTTCAATGCAAATCCATTCATATTTGATTAAATATCTAAAAAATTAAATTGTTGAAATATACATGCAAAAATGCTTTCAGACACCGGTAAATTACAGATTTTGTAACACATGGATATTAAACTCAATTAAGGCAACAGTCCCTAAAAACGTCTCGTTCGGCTGAATGTCATGTTTACTGCAAGTTTTTACCTACTTACACCTATCAGAATATCACAATTTTTAGCGTACATATTGAATAGAGTCTTTACTTTATACAAGGAACTTCACTAGTGATTTCACGTCCATTATCAAGGTCAAAATGACACCTAAAGACTACTTCGAGAAAGTTGACCCTTTTTCGCCGAAACCTCATAATTTCATGATGTTCGAACAATTCAACTCGTTTCAAATTTTGACAGATTGTAGGCTTGATACTTTTTATTGAATTACAAACAATATTTTATAAATATGCTGAGTTGATTTTGAATGATAATGTAACAAACCCGCGTTGTTTTGCCCGAAAATCCGGACGTGAATTACGACTCTGAGTTCGCCCTGTTTGAGCTGTGAATTGCCTGTTTTAAGTATCTACATTATCTACATTTTGTCTGATATACGCATTCGCATACAAATTGAGCATTCCAATGAGGCAAAAATTGCAATTTTTATGTAAACAAAAGAAAAATACGGCATTCTTTAGATTTTAGTTCACGATCTCAACGCTGCCATGATAGCTCAGCGGTAGATCCCTCGTTTCGTAATGCATAACTTACCCCTGCCATAATCCATGGTTCGAGTCCCCGCAAAGGCAAACTATTTATCTTTTCATGATTAAAAAGTAGTTAGGATTCACATTTACTGAGCAGATGGATTCCCTTTACCCTTAAAATTCAATAGACTGATAGAACTACCACATATCTTTGATACTATGTGTGTTTCAAAATCAGTAAAACCACGAGCGTTTGAAATGCACGGGAATAATGAACATTGTCATAACCAATGATCCAATGATCCTACACAATGGAAACTACTGACCGTTGAATCGGTTAACTCGAAAATAGTCTCCTGTAGTAAAAACTTCAAAGATATGGCAAATTATATGATATTGTGAAAAACAATGTAAAGAAAATGCACTGGTGAGCTTGAAATTAATAAACGCTGTCTTCAGTAAAATCCATTTTTACTTGGTATAACCTTTGCCTTTTAATGTAACAAGATGCACGTACAAAAGTACAATAAAATCATACCAGCTATTTGTTTCTTCATGTCTCTGTATCAGCCTGAAGTAACGAGGCTTCGGTATCATTGACGTATTGAACTCGTCGCCTGTACTTCGAGGATGATGATTAAATTAGTTGATGGATCTGTTATCGTAGCCCCATAATGCATGACAAGACATGACGTAGGCTGTATTCCTTTGTTGAAATGCACATAGCTTCAAATGAAAACCGCAGATTATCATCCATGTGTTCCACAATCTGTGGGTAAATTTATGGCAACTCAACTCATATAAACGACTCGCTGCAGCGAGCCGCCTAAAAAGGCAAACAGCAACATCCCTTTCTCGGTTTCCCTTTGTCTGTTTATACCAGGGATCAGACTCAGTATTCTTTTGTGTTGTGAGTCTTGCATACCAAGCACATCATGTATTTCTTTTACCAAATTTGGGTGTGCTTCGTAAGTTCTATAAAAGAGCTATAAATTGTTTATATGACTGATTGTTATCATTTTTACCATTTTTCAAAGGGTTCGAAAAAGAATTATTCATCTAAATGGGCTTCTTTGCCAGAGTGCAGAGTATCCTATGTATATATGAAGCATGTGAAATGTGTGTAAAGTAGTATTTTTCAAACAAAAAAGATAAATATGGATTTGATGCGGCTTAATGTGATTGATTCTATGAGGATAGAAACAGAAGAAACATAAACTGAATTATTCATATTTTTTCAAGAATCAAAAACACTACTCGCACTCTTAAAATTTTGGTTGAATCATTTGCTGCACTTTATCAATGTTTGTAGCCAAAATAACGTTCCTCATTTAAATTGCTTATAGCCGTAATGTTGTATAATTTGACCCTTAGCGTCATTTGTTAAAAAAATAAGACATTTACCGGTTTAAAAGTAATCATGGTCCCACTGGAATCCAAATCTGCCTTCCATAGACCATAACAGAATAAAGCGTGAAACCAATGTTGCATGAGAGTTGTTATTAAAACGTATACTTTACTGTGCAACCCGGACCTTAAAATCAGGGGACTACCATTCCTATTACACCTGTATAATATATATATACTTTTCAGATCTTGTTATCTAACGTACACAAAATGTGTAAGCGTTGTATATAATTATGCTTTTGTGAAAACTGTATCAAAAAATACTGTTTTTGTTTTTTGTGACAACTACGTATATGCTTGTTTATGATAATAAAAATGATAATGAATAATATTCGTATGCGTTTTGCTCACACATAAGAATGCATTTCAAAATGCTTTAAAAACTAAATTTGCAAAGATAAAATATATACAGCTTGTCCCAATATTAATGCATCTAACAAATAACAAATATTAACAAATAGTTGCCAAAAGATTAAATCATAGTTATATATGTTTTTCAAAAGTGGAGTAATTACTCTACAACATGCTTTTTGTCCCGTTTAATTTTACCACTCCAGTCCAAACATATGAAGAATTTAAGAAAGCCCTTTAAATCTTCTTTTGTCAGATTTGTAAGTTTAGACTTCCAGCTAAAGAAATGCAAACCTGGAGTGAAGAGAATTCTTCAATCAACTGGAGGACAATAAATCCAATCTTAAATATCATTAAGTGATATTTTAAGTTCATTTTTAACTTAAATAGGTCAACATTTTCAATTGAAGTACCGCAACGGATCTTCCTGATTCTCTCATATTCCTTGAATCTGTTACTTCTGGTGCGACAATCGGGTACTTTAGGACACAATTTCCACCAAAATAGTCGAGAAAAAAAAGGGATTCTAATGAAAGGTGTCAACCAATAATAAGTTTTTACCCGAAATCACGTACGAAAACCGAAGACAAAGGAGTTTAAGAACTCAAGGAAGTTAATGATTCATCTGGCCCGTCAAGGGGACGCAACAGGTTGACTAAACAGTGCTCTGTTCTCTCAAAATAAAAGTTCAAAGTTCATTGTGTTTTTATTGGGACACCATGTACAAACCTGTAATAGTAAAAAAAATGAAAAGGTAAGGAAATTACACCTATTAGAGCCCATTTAAATAACTATTTTTGTTTTTGGATTGCAAAGGTGAAATGAGATAGTGACATTTCCTAGAAAATGTT
>JXSR01S010730.1:21824-40923 GCA_000969725.1 Ophiothrix spiculata
GACCACTATTTTTGTCGCAAAAAAGAGGGGGCCTTAAAATGTTTTGAGATCGAAAGGGGGGAGGGGGGGGGGAATTTTTCCGCGATAATTTTTTTGCATCAGGCCCCCCAACAAGTATTTGTGAGAATGGTCCCTTAAATGGTCCTACCAGAAATGAGAACCCCTGGTACGTAGAAGCAAACTTTGAACTCGGATAGAATTATTAGTCAGTATTTTTAACTTGGAAGCAAATGTGTGGTGTCCGAAATAGCATCAGGAATTTGTGTCACTACCATAGATATAGAGGAGAGATCCCAGACTTCATGTACCAGCCTGTGTAATGGTGTCGTCAGTCATGGGGCTCAAAGCGGGGGTATTCGGATCCTATTGAGACTAGCCAAATGTGATCAACCTACTGCAAGTGGGTGCTACATTTGTTATTGTGCGTCTTCTTTAATCTCCGCAAATATGCTGTAAGTGCGCCTTGATTTAGCATGCATACATATGCGAAAAGTGTGGTAAAACAAAACAGACGTAAAAGGCTTTGACGCGCTATAATTGCGACAAGTAACGACACAACTAATTAGGACTTACTTCCAGAAAAAAACACCAAATACCCCCCCATTTTGTCTCTATGCAGTAATAAGTCGAGGTGAGATCTCCTCTTTAAATCTATGATCCCTACTATGAAAACACCCTACCATAAAATCAAGTCTTTGAGCTACTCACTCTAAATATAAGGACTAGAGACTTCCATAACATCTCACCAAATCATCAAGCAATTAGAAAATGCATGGTAGATTAAATCTACTACCCATCTTTTTGAGTCAAACCAATTTTCGGCAATTTGTGCTCGGGGTATATTTTTTCAGGGGGAAATCTTTATTAAGGGTACTTTTCTAAAGTAGCATGACACACATGATACAGGTCTCAATCATTGGGCCTCCTCCCGGCTCCAGGTAGAAATAAATGATAGATTGAGTACAAATGACAATATACTTGGTAGTCAAATAAAAATCAGAAAACAATTAGGACACACTTTACAGTGATATAAATTTTAAATCATGTATTACACTTGTTAGTGACCTTATTTAATGAAGCATATAAACCACCAATCATGGCTGCTAAATCAAGCCCACTCAGTTCATTGTATTTTCAGGACAGGACAACCTGAATGCAAACAATTGTCAACAATCTAGGCCAAAATGTTTAAGCTCAATTTACACTTCGTTTGATATATTTACTCAGATACTGAGAAAGTGAAGTATTAGAAGGTGTACTATCTATTATATGTGTTGCTATAAATGGATGGCAAAGATTATTTTGTAGACACAGTCTGAAGTGTCAAAACATGACATAAGATAATATGATCTGGTATTTTCTTTATTTTCAAATTTCAATAGGCTTGGCATCCTTAAAAGTTACACTTTTTTGCACTTTTCGTTGCTATTTGAGGAATCCTGCTTTAGATTATCATAATTTTAAATTTACTTTGCATCCTCTCCATTTTCACACTATGTAGTTTTTCATGTTTGCAATACATTGTAATTCATCTTATTAATCGGCTCTTTACAGGTGGGAGGCGATGTACCAGATACCAACTACCTCTTCATGGGCGATTTTGTTGACAGGGGGTTCTACAGCGTTGAAACATTTCTTTTATTATTAGCACTTAAGGTAAGATTTCCGTCATTTAAAGGGAGCGTGTGTGTTCTTATGGAATGACACATATATAAGAAGGACGGCTTACTTAATAATGGCCTGGACGGCAGAATCTCGCGTACTATATTTTGCAAAAATCTTCAAAATTGTATTAAGACATCTAAATCTATATTTGTAGGGATTGTTTTCTCACTATTTTTGGTTTGTTTATACATGAACTCACAATAAATGGTATAAAGTTACTTTTTCAGGAAAAAATGGGGGGAGGGTTGCCTATTTTGACCAATATTTTAAAACTAACAAATTAATTCAAAAGTGACATAACAATACTTAGAGAGCTACATATTTTTGAAGATTCATGCCAATTTGGTAGAGCTTTGAAAATGGGGTCAATCTTGCCTCACATCCTTTTCACATGTTTTTAGTGAGGTCCCCCCTCCATAGGTAATCAAATCGTTTTAATTTGCAATGGTGCTAATAATTGTGGGCCATTTTGCATTTCAAATTATGATGAGATAATGTTTTCAATTTATATGCAAATAACAGATGCAGATCTGAATATCTAGCACATACAGCCCACAACCTGTACACACTTATACACTACTACTTTATTGATGTGAAATGATTTTCAACAAAATCTAGTTTTTATGTACATGCCTTGGGCTAAATAAAAATAATAGTTTGTCTTAATCAGGAAAATCATACATTTCCTCTCCAAAAAATATGCGTGCACATGATTGGACTGAAATACTTCTATACTTTATTTGTAACCATAAATTTATGCCTGGTCTTTGAGAATGTCAACATATGAGGGGTGCTCTGGCAAAATGAGAGGAAAGTCGCAAATTTCAAAATTGAGTTTATGACATATTTTAATTCTCTATAATCTCAGCTTTTGAATGTTTTATATATAATATATCACACTTTCTTTCTCCATTCTTCATTTAGAGATCGAAATCCAAAGCAGTCCACTGAAAATATTGCAGTATAAATTAGCTGCAAATCGATTCCAAAGATACGGGTTATTTTTTACAGAAATAAACAAAATAGCCCTCGGTCAAAATGAATATTTTAATTCTTGTTATACTCTACTATTCTCTTTTGATCCAATAACTAGTCAGTTATTTTAGTCATAAAGATTTACGATTCTATTTGTCTAGGTACGATATCCAGACCGAATCACATTAATACGAGGTAACCACGAAAGCAGGCAAATCACACAAGTCTATGGTTTTTATGATGAATGTTTAAGAAAGTATGGGTCCATCACTGTGTGGAGATATTGTACCGAAATCTTTGACTATTTGAGTCTATCTGCTATTATTGATGGAAGGGTAAGTAAACTTATAAATGATATTAAAAGAAAAACTTTATTACACGCTTCACAATCACCAGTCTGTAATTTGACTGCACACTGTTAGGATTGTAATGCATCATAAATTTTTTGTGAGTCAAGTTTCAGATTACTGTGTGTTCTTGATGAACTATTCTGCACACAACAAGCGCATTTGATAACTACATGGATGCAATCAGTAATACAAAATAAAATCGACTGCATATAGAAGCATCAAAATATCATGGATGAAAGGGTACTTCCAAAGTTAATTGTAAAACATACATAATATTCATTTCCGGTTGGTAGCATAGAGTTTGTTTTTAGTAGTGAAGAGTAAAGTGATCCTTGCTACATAATTGAAAAATCTTGTTCATATTCAAATAAATGGTTTATTATTATTTTCATAATTACATAGTAGAAATTTGAACTTTGGAGTAGGGGTGTGAGATGAGAGTTCAGATTTTAATCTGATTTCAGATGTTTTCATGCCTTCAAAAGAGTCATATTTTCAGCTTTTCTTTTTTGTTGTTGTTATTTTCAGCCTGTTTTTGGCATTTTGTCAATATTTTCAGATTTTTTTTCCAAACATCCACTCACAGCCCTGCTTTGGAGTAATGTGGTGAAGTTCATTAATTAAATATATCAACCAACCAACTTTGCAAGTTTTTCCTATGATATTACCATTGGCAAACTCTTAGGCCCGTATTCCAGAAAGGTGTTAAACTAAACCACAGTTTTAATTCTCTTCAACGGCTCATTGAACTGTTCCGCTTGAAAGCTGCAACGGTGCGTATCATTTCTGGACGGTTGATGTTAAGTTAAACTGTGGTTTAGCTAAACACCTTTATGGAATACGGGCCATAGTTTTTAAACTTGATCATAAAGCTTCTAACTGTTTTTGCAATGTTGTTTCCAGATATTTTGTGTACACGGTGGCCTTTCTCCATCAATACAAACATTAGACCAGATTCGTATGATAGACAGAAAACAAGAAGTCCCTCATGATGGACCCATGTGTGATTTACTATGGTCAGATCCTGAAGGTACGTAGAATATTTGATAACTATTTTGTCAAATTATAATGAGAGAAATAAACGCAATACAAACACAACACCAACAGTAAATCCCCCTCTCAACATGACGTCCTAACATTGTAAGGTAAATCATTTTACCAATAAATTATACCTAGGAATACTTCTATGACTGTTACCAAAGTGCTGAGTGAAAATGGAAGATAGTCATGACTTCATGGCTGAATAAGCTCAAATGGAAGACAAAAACTGCTCTATTCAAAAATCACATTATTGAGTATGTCGTTCAGTAACGTGTGTATCACCATGCCTGTTAAGGTCCTCATCCTGGCAACGTCTTCTCATGGTGTTGATCAGCCTTGAGATACACTGCTGTGGGATGGCAGATAATCTGCAGATGATGTGGGGATACACAGATCTTTTCATCTGGTCCCACAAGTGCTCTAAGATCAGATGAATTAAATGCCTGCCACACCATCCGCTCGATCCCTTCAAAAGCAAGAAATGCATTAGCTTATTTCCATCTGTGTGGTCGAGCGTTGTCACTCATCAAGACAAATGCTGCACCATGGACTGCAGCAGGGGTAGAAATTCGACGCGAATCCGCGAATCGATTCGCGTAAAGATTCTCGCAAATTCATGGCAGCGCGAATCATCATCTGATTTGCGCAAATGTAAGTTTAAAAATGCTCCGTACCGCGAATTCATGAATTATTTTTGGTCTTCATTTATATTGCCATGAACTATCAGCATTCATAAATATAAAGTAGTGTCAATGTACCACGTGATCATATCTGAGCAATAGAAACACTCCAATTCATGATTTAGTACCATAATGATGATGTCATATAATTAACATTCATGTACCCACGATATAGCATGGATATAGCTAGTATTTCCGGCGAGAAGGTGAAAGTTTCTGAAGATTCTACTCTAAAAAACGTAACAAATGTAATCATCAATCAATGTTTTATTGCATATAACAATAGAAAATGGTATTTAGCATATATAATAGTGCTTCTGGATTGTGATTAGAGTCTTAATCTTTACATTAAACTTCTTTACAAAGCAGTGGATGAGAGAGTGCAAAATTATGCAACCATGATGAATTGAAAATTCATACCAAAACGAACTACACACAGCAGTTAATACTTTTCACCAATAAACTTGAATGAAGTATCACCTGATAAAATTAATAAGCTAAGCCTTAAATATGGCTCATTGTACATGGGTTTTTTTTTGTTATTTTGTTTCAAAAATCATGAAAACAACATGGTCAAACATACAGTGATAATGACACTAGCCTGACTAGGCCTACAATTTGCTTTAGGTTTCCTTTGTTTATGAAATTATGTGCATTATCTACATTATCAAATTTGATTCACCTAAAATAATTTGCGAGAATCAACTTATACGCACTTTGCGTGAATCATGATTCGCGCAACATCCAACCTGCGTGAATCAATTTTGATTCACGCACACGAACACGAATTTCTACCCCTGCTGCAGCAAGTGGTGCATCATGTGGACGCAGCACTTCGTCAAAATATGGTTGTGATGTGAGGTTGCCATTAATTGTGCAAAGAATGGAACTGAAAACCCCAACCGACCTCTGCCAAGAAGGGATATGCATGGCTGAGTGATAATGAATTGATTACACATCAGAGTCAGTAATGTTCACTTTGTGGAGGAATTGAAATTGCAATCAGCCACAAGGTGCTTTCCCATTACAAGCCATGAATAATTTTTTTTACTTTTGAATAGGGCAGTTTTTGCCTTCAAGCTGAGCTCATTCAGCCATGAAGTCATGAATATCTTTCACTTTTGGACAGCACTTTAGTAACAGCCATAGAAGTATTCCTAGGTATAATTTATTGGTCAAATATTTTACCGTACGATGTTAGAACGTTATGTTTAGTGGGGGACTTACTTTTGGTGTTGTGTTTAGTTGTTGGAGTCAAAGTTCAACTTGTAAAGAGTGCTGATATAAGGTTGATAAAGGTAAAAGGTATTAGGGAGGCATTTTATTAGAGATCTTAGTGAAGTGCACCTCAGATTGTTTGTTTAGTAAGCTTAATTACTCAATTTCAAGTGGAGATTGTGCTTTAAACGATTCAAAGACCGAGTTCTTTGTCCTGTCATCACAAATTCAGACAAACTTGGTCCAATGTGGCTCTTTGATGATCGGTGGGGCCCAGATAGAGCCATCAAAATCCATCCGGAACTTGGGCATTATTCTTGATCCATGTCTGAAAATGGACACACATGTGTCATTACTGTGTCGCAATGTGAATTTTCACCTAAGAAACATCGCAAGAATACGTAGGTTTATTGATCGTGAAACGTGTGCACATGCAGTACGATCTTTGGTGCTTTCGCGTCTGGATTACGGTATTCTTTACTTGGTGACATGTCCGTTGGAAATGTCCAACGTCTTCAAAAGCTTCAAAATCGTGCTGCATGCATTATTTACTGTGTTGACAAGCGCACCAGTGCTTCACCCTTATTTCGGGAGCTTCATTGGTTGCCGGTTCAGAAGCGGATAGATTTTAAGATTTTACTGCATGTGTACAATTGTGTCCAGAAACAGGCACCTTTGTATCTCCAAGACCTTCTCCATTTTCACGAACCTAAAAGAGAAGGCCTTAGGTCATGTCATGATAAAACCAGGCTACATGTTCCATATACCAAACGAGCTGTTGGCGATATTGCCTTTTCCGTCATAGGCCCAAAACTTTGGAACAAACTCCCATCAAATATTTGTCAAGCTCCAAACATTTCAATATTTAAGAAGATGCTTAAAACCCATTTTTTCCCTTCTGATAATTGATTTCATTCACTTGCTGTTGTTCTGACATCGATTGAAATGATGTTGTATAGTATTTAACTGAAACTATGATGTATTTTTAATCATGCTAAATTATCTATTTTTAAAATTGAATTTTCTTTTGTACAGGCTCCAAAGGTAGTTTACCTTTAGAGTAGGCTGCCGGTAGTTTACCTGCGGCCGTCTATAAATCCCTGCTTCTGCAGTAGTTTGTATTTGGAAATGTAGTATTAGTCTTTTTGTGGTATATTTAGATCTTCTTTTAGTCGAAGTTTATGTATATATATATATGTCTTTTATGTGTATTTTAAATATTGTAAAGTGCTTCGATCCCCGGGAGAGGCGCTATATAAATACCCGATTATTATTATTATTATTATTATTTTCTGTTGCGAGTTTTTGGTGGCATCAGACAAATTTGTGTGGAATTAATGTATATTGCGATGTTCGAGTCTGGATAGTAGTATTTTTCACTTTTCATACATCTTCAACAAGCATCATTTTGAGTCTTGAACTTACCCACCTCAAGTTATTTTTTTGATGTCAACTCGACGTCATGGAAAAATGCACGATGTATGCTTGAATTATTTCATTCGTTCGAAGTTAATCTTTAATGTACTTTTTACAAAGATAATGTGAATGAAGGATGAACCTTTATGTCAGATGTTTAAAACTAAAAGTGATGCTTTGGGAAGCGGGTTAGCATAGCCGTACTTCCCTGGCTTTGTACCAATGAGTCTCGAGTGTCCTGGGTTCGATTCCTGGCCCTTGCGCTGTATGTGCATTTGGTTTACAATCCACACTCCCTTCCGGTCTTCCTCCTACATCTAAAACTGTCACTTGATTTATCCATCTGAGTCTGCCCACCCAGGTTATGGGAATCTACACAAAGGGTGAATATTACAACCAAAGTACCGATAGAATGTGCTCTACGGAAGCTTTTCTACTAAGTGAAGTGAAATAGTTGTGATGATCTACCTGCTGCGAATCATGAGCGCCTTGTATCTTATTCGGTTAAAAGGCGCTATAAAAATGCCATTATTATTATTAGTATGTTATTACTATGTGTGATATGAGTAGAGGAGGCTACATTAAAGACTCATTTGATACCTGCTTTAATCGAAGCTTATGTTTTTATTGTGAGCTGCAAGTGTGGGATTTATTTATGAGCTGAATGAAATTAAAAATACAGATTGAAAATGCTTAGAGCAATACGTCGATCCTTGGTTTCCCAACCTGAAATCAGTCTTTACTTAAATTTAATCCCACAATATATTAATGCGCTGATAAAGCATAACGATGCACCCAAATAGGCGTAAAATGAATGTGCGCTGCCACCCATCCCAAACAACAATTCAAATTGCCCGCTTTTATGTATATGAATTGTAGGAGCTTATGTCACGGCTTATTAGTTTTAGTCTAAACTGTGTTTGGGATAAAATTTCAGTAAAGATTGATTTCTGGTTGGGAAACCCAGGATCGACGAATTCCCTTTGAACACTTTAAGTAGTAGCAAGTAACTGCTGATTCCTGCGATCATCCAGTCTGATCCGGTATAAGTTATTTATTATCTATTGCTTTGAATCTGATATCTGCATAAAGAAGTGAATGACAAATGAGACCAAGGAAAAAAATTATTGAATAAATAAATTGGGCAGTTAAATTCTGCTTCATGCTCTCATCTAAAAGTAAACCACCGAAAGAAAATGCTGAATTCTGCACCATGATGCACTTCCAAGTATTTCATACACAATTTCCTTTTGAAAATACCAACCCAAAATAACTGATTGTGACATAACCAATATAGTGACATAATTCAATTCTTATCATTTTTGCAGATGCGCAAGGATGGGGAGTGAGCCCTCGTGGTGCAGGTTACCTCTTTGGCCACGATGTCGTACAAAATTTCAACGCAGCAAATAATATAGACATGATATGTAGAGCACATCAACTAGTTATAGAAGGCTACAAATGGCACTTCAATGAGACTGTACTCACAGTATGGTCAGCGCCAAATTATTGTTATAGGTAAGAGGCTTTTACTTTTATTTAGGCCAAAGAAAAAAAGAACTCTGTCTCAGCTTCCCGTGCGCATTACGTTAAAAATTCGAATTTTCCCCCTTTTTTTTAGGTATTCAGGAGATTTTTTGCTTTTTTTATATTTCTTACATCGAGAGAAAAAAAAAAGAAAAAATTCGGAGCTTAAAAAAAAAAAATATTGACCTAAAAACGTAATAAAAAAAAAAAGATTTCCGGGTACGCATAGCCTTTTTGACTTAAAAAAAAATAAAAAAATTTAAAAAAAAGGCTTAGCACTTAGGGTTTTGGGCCTAAGGAACCTGAGACAGAGTTCTTTTCTTTTTTTTGGCCTTACAGGAGTTTGAACCAAATTCTTGGCCTATTTTTCAAACTTTTTCGAGATTTGGGTATGAAAATATTGCTCGTATTTTTCTCATAACCAAGTGAAATTTTACAGCTGAGACATGCTCCATTAGGAGATATCAGAACTGCTAATTTTAGCCTAATCACGGTTTGGTAACACTAGATTTGCACAGAAGTACAGGCAGCTGTAAAATACAAAATTGAAATTTGAAATTGAAGCCTTCTTAAGTTCTGACCTTTTAATCGAATCTGCAAATTAAATTTCTAAAAGTTAAACCATCTCCTTTAAAGCTTTCTGTATTGCTCATTCTATTTTTTGTAGCAACAACCTTACAGTACGTTTTCATTCAGCCCAAATTTCGAAGTGGCATCATAGTGGCAGTTTCACCCATTGTTATACCATTTTTCCACAAAAAACATCCAATTTTGCCCAAATTGGGTGCTTTTTGATGCAGTTTTCAAAAAAACTACCCAATTTTACAATTTAGGCACATTTGGTCTGTGACAAAAACCCACCCATCAATAAACCTAAAATTGTGAAATTATACCCCAAACTGTTGTGCCAAATACCTGTACACCAATATTATGTGGGGATCCACCCGGCATGTTCCCACCACATCTTACCATTCCAGCAGGTGCCACTCATCAGGCATGAGAATTTTCAGATAATTATCTGATTTCAGATATTTTTTCACCCAGATGTAGTAAAATTTTGATAATTTGAGGCTTGATTTAGTGGTTTTTAGTTAGATTTTATCAAATTCAGATTTGTTTTAATGAAAAATCATTCTCATGCCTGACCCATTGCAAAAAGTGGGTGATGATACCCTGGGTGGCGTAATTTCCCTGTGTAAAGGAATTCAGTATATTGAAATTGTTGTTCGTAATTGCCTAATAGCAATAAACATTGCTACTCTCCTCTCAAACAAATGCACAATTTTATCCTGAAGAGAAGACATCAGATGCTTCCCACAATGCATAGCCTCGAAAGGGATGTTTGTAGAGGAGTTATTGTGAATTGTTAGTGATAAAACCCACCTGAAATGTCAGATGCCAACCATTTGCTTTAATTCAGACACATTTCATCACTAAGGCCCGTATTCACAAAAGATATTCCAGGAATAACTTCATTCTTGGATTTGTCGTTCTTGGAATAGAGATAGTCAGTATTCCTGAACTGAGTTTAATTTTATAAAGCATGGAATAACTTGTCCATGGAATAACTTTATTCTTCATTTGCAAATACCAAATGATGTCATCAATGGAATAACTAAAAAGTTTTTCCTGGAATAAAGTTATTCCCCTTTTGTGAATACGGGCCTAACAGTTCACATAAGCTCTTGCACTAACACCCCCATAGGAAGTAATGTCATGTGGGAAGCTCCTGATATCTTCTCTTATTAACCTGTATTGAATTCAAACATCCTGCCATATTGCTGTAATCGTACATCAATGGTAGAAACCAAGGATTTTCAAATTTGGCTTGCGTATTTGCCTGTGCTGATTGGAGATTTGAAGTGCCACCCCCTCCTTTCCCACCCCAGACAGCCTAATTTGTTATATTTGCAGCACATCCCCATAATCACTTTTGTGCTTACTTCCCTGACAGAACTTCCGTTTCATATGGATGAGTGAAAAATTTGGATTGAATAAAATAAATGAGTGTTTAAGACCCGGTGTATCACAAATGGGAAGAGACAATTGTTTATTTCTAAATCTCTAACCTCTTCCTCTTTTGTTTCAGATGTGGGAATGTGGCAGCCATCTTGGAATTAGATGAACACCTCCAAAGAGACTTTGCTATATTTGAAGCAGCACCGGCAGTAAGTATTTTAGTTCTATTTTTACCCAAATATCTATCTTCAGTAAGCAGTTACTAAATAGTCAAAATTAATAATCACAATACCTGTTGACCACTAGAATTCATTTATACTATTTTTGCACGATCTTACTTCGGTCTTCATTAAGTACTCGTGTGTGTCTGAAATCTAGACGTGAGCATGTTACACCGTTGTTGAAACAGCTGCACTGGTTACCAGTTCAAGAAAGAATTGAGTTTAAAACGCTGCTCTTTGTCTACAAAGCTGTGATGGGACTCTCTCCTCAGTACATTAAGGACTGCCTTGTTGTTAAATGTACAAATAGTGCAATGAGGACTCGCTCGGCTAGCAGTATCAGCTTTGTTATGCCTATTCCTAATAAATGTGCTGGGGATAGAGCCCTGTCAGTTGTTGCTCCAAGGTTGTGGAACCGATTGCCTGTGTTCATTAGGAATGCCACTAGTGTTGATGTTTTCAGATCTTATTTGAAAAAGTACCTTTTCCCTGAGTAGTTCACTTGTATTCTTTTTCATTGTTGTTGTGTATTTTTCATGTTTTTTGCGCTTTGTATCCCTAGGCAAAGGCGCGGTATAAATGTATGTTATTATTATTATTATTATTACTCACACTGGCCAAATGAATCAAAGGAGCTTTATTTAATAGTCGGTCATTTAGTGATAGCAGTTAGCCGCTAGATTATAAGTTGATCACTAAATGCAGTGGTCGATGTTTTTAGACCTTAAAGATTGAACTTGGTTGACAACAAATAAATGTTGTGAATAAAATGAATGATCTTGTCTTTCAAAAAATTTCTTGTTGTTCTATGTGTTCATTTGAAGTCAGCCAGTAAACCCAGTTGAAAATCACGGCGTGATGTAGATTACGCTCACATCCCACATGAAAGCTTTACTTCTTAGTCACTGAGTGTGATTTTACTACCTTATAAGGAATTTTGGCTATCCATGAGACCAGTGGCGTAGCTAGAGGGGGGGCCGTGGCCCCCATTACTGACCGTCCGTCTAAAACCTGGCTACGCCACTGCATGAGACAATACCTGGCACTGCGTTCAGCTTCAAACGCAGTGGAGCTACGCGTTGAAAATCACAGCGCAATGTAGATTACGCACACATCTTATACGCGAAAGCTTTACTGGATAACGAATATTTCATGTTTGAATAGGGGTGTGCATTTTTCCAATTATGATATTTATTGTTTTCTGAAAATGTATTTGCATCATTCTTGGTTTAAAATTTGTGACTAAGAATGAGAATAAAAGATAAGATTGGTGGAGTGTCCATTTCTCAAAATAATATACACCCATCCATTATGAGACGATAGATGACAGGCAAAACATTAAATCTTTTATTCTGTAACTCTTTACAACATCAAACCTAACATTTTCTTTCTCCATTTCATCTTATTGCAGGAGATCCGGGGAATTCCAGCCAAGAAACCAACTCCGGACTATTTTCTCTGAGAAATAACAATTCACTTCTCGTTTTTGAGTTGTGATTTTCAATGTCAAATAATGCCAAAACTATGTTGTCTTTTTATAATAAAATTTGACCAAAATGTGACTAAAAAGCTGTGCTTCATCATTAGACATGAATTTTGAACTTGAATTTCCAAAGAGACAATGAAGATGAGCTGTATCGTTGTTTTACGATGAATGTGGTGTTGTGTTTTTAAAATGAGTCGACAGACAGTGAGTATGTGGTATACTTTGTTGAGTGCGGACATGTGTATTGTTTAAAGTTGAGGCCATTATGTTTAAAATGAAATAATAATTTGATTTTTTTACCCTATGAATATATGAAATTTAGCCCACTCAAGGAGTGTGAATTTTATTGAAATTGTAAGGAATCTAATTGTAGTATGTATTATGGCATGAGCAGACTTAATTTTTTCCACAGAGGCTTTCATATTGGAGAGCTGAGCTTTGGAGAGCTGAGCTTCGATACTCTAGCAAGTGTCATCTTCAGAGCTAACTAAAGGGGAAATGCTACACCTTAAGCTGGTTTTAGAGTGTCTGTCGTGGTAATCATATGGCCAGCATGGCGCCAAAAATTTCTAGTGCACAAAATCTTCCTTGTCACACCTGGAAAATTTTGCAGCAAGCACGACAAGCCGATGTATCGATTACAATGTTCTGATGGTCACAACGACACTTCTTTTTGAGTTGGAATAAATGCAGCTTTTCTTGCGACAGACCATCGCGGCATCCCATTTACAAGCTTTAGAAATCCCTTCAAGATGACTGCTTGGTTGTCTGTGGCAAAAATCTATCACCGATTATTGACTGATTTTTATTCAGGACATGGTTAAAATTATTTCCCCTCTGTGATTTCAAAATCATGACTATGACCTCGGTTTCACTTCGGGCATAGTTATGGTTTTGAGATCACAGAGGGGAAATAATTTTTTCGCTCATAATCTGTCAATATTTGTATATTATATTAGGCCTATGATTCAAAACCTCCCCATTCTGTATTCAATAAAACTTGGTGGATTGACTTCCTCAGGAATGTCTCAATTAATATGAATAAGGAACTCAATGCATCGAGTACAATTGTATCAGTTTTCTCATAATCTGAAAAAGCTTTGAAAACATTATTTAAAGGAGCATGGTCCGATTGCCTCTACTTTTTTTCAAACTTGTTGAGATTTTGGTACCAAAATGTTGCTCATATTTTTCTCATAACCCATGTGAAATTCCACGGCTGAATTACCTTTTGTTTTGGAGATATACATGAAAATGTATCTAATTATGGTAACCATAATTAATTATACACAGTAACGTATAGGCGGCTCTGACCGATTCAGCTGAAATTTGAAACTTAAATATTTTGAGTTGACATCTTTCATATGACATTAAAAACTTAATTTTGAAAAATCGGACTAAGCTCCTTTAAGTTCTCAAATAGAAATCCAAATATTTGGTACTCGCAGATATATTTTGACATCCTATCAGGAGTCTTGTTCACTCCATACTGATGTAAGGCCTTGTCTCTATCCCATTTACAAGCTTTAGAAATCCCATCAAGATGGCTGCTAATTTATAATGCAGGATCCCTCTATTAGGGTGTTGCATATCACTGCATTTAAAATTAAATGGCACCTGACTAAACTAAGGAAAAAAGAGTGAAAGTCAATGTATTAGTAAAATTTGACTTTAATTACCTCCAGTCTTTATCCATCAAAAATAAATCATGCAATGGGTTTAAAAACTCCAAATACAAAATCTGCCAGGAAAGGCTGCAATCCTTAATGATAGATACTATAGTATTGTATATTGAATGCCACAAGTGTTATTATAATAATGAATGGTTTGATTTTGATGGAGAATCACGAAACATAAAAAACAGATTATTGTTATTATATTAGAACCAAATTGTACAAGACCTCCACAGTTCGTTAGGTGAGTGCAAGAAAGTTGTATCTGCAATAGCTGCCTTACGTCATAAATTTAGATTGTACACTGCATGACCTCCAGTCTTGGGTCAGTGGTTCTTGAAATGTGACCTGCTCTGTCGAAACCCGGACAAAGTCGCACAAATCTCTTTTTCAAATTTTACCAAATTTAAAATGGCAAAATTATAAGCTTTCCAATGATATATCACACTCCAGGATCGCTCATTGTTTTGTATGTCAAAAAGTGATATTTAGGTTGAAAAATCCTTTGTTTTCTATTGATTTGTAACACGTTTATTGGGCTATATCTCTTTAAGTCTTCTGGCGACTTTGTCCGGGTTATGTGGGAGCAAGTCACAAATGGTTCTTCAGGTGACACCGTCACCTGAAGAACCATTTAAAGAAACACTGACATAAGACAGGAACATTTTGAGGGATTTTCCACATTGTTGTGACAAGGAATAAAATAAATATAACTTAGGGCAGCCATTGCAGATACGACTTTCTTGCACTCACATGACGAGTTGTCTCTATGACGACTGTACGTGGAAGCAGTGACTTTATTAAAAAATGACAAGTGCTTGCCTTATGGCCAACTAGGTTGCAATTTTATGTTGTATGTTAAACAGTGCTTCTCAACTAGCGGTGAACGCGTCAAATTTGACACTTTCATTAGTACTGATTAGTGCTTTGACACTCTCTAAAAGCAAAGAAACACACTGAGGAAAAGTGCATCTGGCGCATAACCCTACAGTTTTCTAAAATGTGGCGTATTGTAAAAACTAGTTGAGAACCACTGTGCTAAAGCATTTGGTTTATTGGAGCAACGTTCTGAGACTATTTTACATAATGTATTATGGCTGTATTATTCTGTAAGTTTACACCAAGGAATTTAACCCTTTGAACCCTGGCCATTCCATGTGTATCTGTACCGCTGACCCGGGCCAACCGAATAGATTAAAACCACTAAATGAACCTTAAACCTTTTTGATATTGATATCCCTTGCTTTATTTTTACATTTTACAATCGTCCGAATTGTTCCAGTAACCAGCATTCTAAGAAACAAGAAGATTTTATTTATATTATCCAGCATATTAGACATTTACTTTGATTTCTATGAGCAATGCCATATTTGATGAAAATTGTGATCAAATTCACAAAAATCTCAGGAATTATTCACTTCTCTTATGTAAATAGAAGCAAAATGACCGATCAACCAAGCATTCAAAGATTCAATGATGTCTTCTGATGTAAACAAAATCATTACATATTGTAACTACCCACACCAGTAGACAGGCACATTGGGTTTCTACCTAGGGTGCTAAAAGCCAGTATACCAGCTCATCAGGTTCAAAGAGTTAAAGAGGAACCAGTACTCATTTTGTACTCATTTTGACCACTGTGTTAACCGTGTGGAATGGCCTCCATCTTGAATTAGTCCGTCTAGAAGGACCACGGGCAGCGAGCGGAGCGAGCAGCGAGCTTTGCGAGGGGCGTCAGCCCGAGCCCTCGCTGCCCGTGGTCCTTCTAGACGGACTATCTTGAATTGCATGCATGGAGGGCAAGTTATTCTACTGCAGCATTTTCTAAGAGGATATCCACTTTGATACTTATCAAAATGGAATTATGATGAAATCAGCATATCTAGCTGGCTCAGTACAAGCTGGAATAGACACTGCTTGAAACAAAGGCACAGTTTGCGCTTGTGAATGCACAAACTGTTTGAGCATAAATTCAAGATTTATGCACTTTGACTTGCAAACAAGCTTCTTTACAAAAAAAATCCAGCGGTACAATAACTCGGCTCCGTGAGCGACAATGAGGTGGCATTGAGTACAGGTTCCCCCTGTCAAAGTCCTTGGTTAACACCAGTATAGCACAATTGTGCAATAGCTCTACATGTGCAAATGATCTGTTTCTATGTTTATTGTTACTGTATTGCTTTGGCCGTTGGTGCAAGAACCGGAAAATGGGCACAACAGGTTTCTGAAAATGTGTGAAAAAGATGCTTTTACTTGCTTCATTCATCCCATTTTCAGCCACAGCTTCTGACTTTGGTCTTTTCAATTTTGTAAAACTTGCTTGAATTAGAGGGAACACTGATTGTCACAATATGGTGAAAACAAACATGCTGAATGGAGCAGAATTAATGGACTCTGTTTTACTCAAGGTTGTTTTTCACTCATTTGCATATTTTTTTGCCTATGCTTGTTGTCAAGCACACACTGATGACATGCGTGTTAAGAGTGGCGTACAAGGCCCGATTTGAAACGAAAAGCAATCTTGAGCTGTGGTATAATTAAATTGAGTAGCAGTTAATTGTGTCCACTAAATAAGTTTGAATTAATACGTGTGACATGGTAAGGTAACATTTGGCTTCAGATTTTTTTCTTTTCAAACAAAATGCTGGCAGCCAGGGAGACTTCATGCTCATAGCTTTAAACGAAAGGTTATGATGTAAGATACACTATAGGCCTATCATGCTGATTAAATTTGAACCACAAAAATAATAATATTGCTTTGTTTAGCAAAAAGTCCATATGTAATGATATTAGATACCGAACAAGAAAAAAATGTGCTTATATTTTAAAATGTAATTAGCTATTATTTTGATTGTAAACAGCAGATTATTTCTAATTTCAGACATAATATTTCCATTCCCCAAGTTTGTGAAATTATTTTTTAATACAATACAATATTGGATTTCTTTGATATGACTACGTATATTTCCAAACTCCAGAAACACATAGCAATTTCTGATGAATGAGGCCTGAACAGAAGAGTTAGATTGAAGAATGTTGAGAAATATGCATTGTATACTGGAACATTTACAACAATTTAGCAAATCACAAACAATCCTTCAAACCATGATTAAATTTATTTAGGGAAAAAAACCAATACAGTACAAACTAGTATAAAAACACATTTATTTATTTATTTCATTCTTCTTTATCCTGGGTTATCCCTTCAATGCACTAGCACTGTTCTTCCAGGGAGCCCAGGTGGCTGTGGCCGTACATAAAGCATTCAGAAAATACAGAGTACATAATAAAACTAGATACTACGATATTAGAACTACTAGATAAAAATACAAAACAAACAAAATGATTGCATCTTTGGATCACTGCACCACCAGTGTTCCCACTAAGGCTGTATGTCGCGATATTGGTGCAGAAGCTCAAAAAATTGGCGCAAGGGGTTCCCAAAACAAAAGAAAAAAATAGGGTTTTGGTTATACACAACGTTCACTTATTTCATTTTTTTAAACGTACTCTCATTATTGAGGTGATCTTTCCGAACTTAGACCATGTAGATTGACCTCAAAAGTGAGCGCAGTAGGCTTTGCGTTCGCTTGCGAGGTCCATCTGGATGGACTATACGAACTTGGCAATGGCGAAATATATATTTTTCTTTTCTGGCGCAAAGTTGAAATTCTAAGCGGGAACACTGTGCACCACCCCATCAAGGTATCAATCCAGGCACTGGCTAGCAAGAGGGCAAGACAGCAAGGGGAAAACGGGAGCTCTCTCCACATGAAAGACAATGTACAGGAGCAGTGCTACTTCTAACTGCCTTTCTAATATACAGAATATCTGAAGTTGAGGGATATATGAACTGTACACTGCAACATTAAGAGATATTATATTGATAATATCTCCGTAAAAAAGCTTTCGGCAAACTTGGTACTAAAAAAGACATGAAGGAGTTTAGACACGCTGTTAAAACTCATAACTATCTTAAGAAACTGGATGTAAACAAAACAAAACAGAGCGCTTCTCGTCATCAGGAAAATCTGTACCGCAAGAACTTCTACAAATTTGCCAAACACTGTACCAATGGTATAATAGATCAACAACCATTGGTGCCTACTTTTTCTGAGACGGACGCCAACAGCTATTTTCCACCAAAATACGGACAAGCAAACCCAGTGAATATTGGTAACCTCAATTGGTTCCCATATTTACCACTTCCAGCGTCAACTCCCTTTAATCTAACACCAATTCGTCCAAGGGATATTAAAACTATTCTTCAGAACAAAAAACCCACTTCAGCTCCAGGACTAGACGGAATAATGTACGGGATATTGCGAAAACTGCCTGCGACTCACCATATTTTGGCTACATTGTTTACCAAGCTGATGAAAGACGGCGACCCACCGGTCAGCTGGTCAAAAAGTATCGTTTCTTTAATTCATAAAGCTGGCGATACTAATGATCCACAAAATTTCAGAATGATTTCATTAACTTCATGCGTAGGTAAACTTTTCCACCAAATCGTTTCCGACAGAATATCAGACTACCTACTTAAAAATAATTTTTTAGATTCAAACACTCAGAAAGCCTTCATTAAAGGAATAAATGGTTGTATCGAACACACATTTGTGATGAACGAACTACTTGCCAATGCCAGACATAAGAGAAATACCATTCATGTCACATTTTTCGATCTTGCAGATGCATTTGGCTCTGTAGAACATAACCTCATTCATCATACTCTTGAACGTAATGGTATTCCTCATCCGATACGTAATTATATTAAGAACTTGTACAGTAGACTGCAGGGCCAAATTAAAGGCCCAGGGTGGTTGTCAGCCCCTTTTAACTTCAACCGGGGGGTCTTTCAAGGTGACCCATTATCACCCACTATCTT
>JXSR01S010735.1:9857-20599 GCA_000969725.1 Ophiothrix spiculata
TTTTATTTTAGAAAAATAAGGGTCTCCATTGTGGTATAAAATTTGCTCATTATTTTTATGTTACACCCTGTATAATTTTGACTCGCCCTGTATAATTGTGATTATTTTATGAGAATTAGAATCCTTGGAATGTAAGCTTTCCAGCAATATATAGTTTTATGGGGTTTAAGTCTACAGAATAAAAGTTACAATCCTATAGTTGACATGGTTTTCTCAGTATTTTGGTGTGAAACAAAAAAAGAGGACCAGTTTCTGACTTGTGACCATACAACAAAAAATGAATAAAGTGCATATATAAAATTCTAAAGTCACTTTGATCAAAAAGATGAGTTGTAACTGATTTCTTAAAGAAGCTTGTTGTGAATAAATGATTTAATATGTGCATATCTACAAGTTATGCAGCAGGATTTTCAACATGTACCTCTACCGAGTTTTAACACTAATAGTGCACTTATTGTCTAATGGATGACCAATGACCAATCACAATACATTGTTGGGAAGCCATGACACTCAGTGACTAAAATACATTAGCAGTCAAGTTAGCTCAAAGCGCAAGGCATATTCTTTAGCATGCAGAAGGTCTTAAGTTCAAGCCCGAGAAGTACCAAAGTTGAGTGTGCTTAAAATTCCCTTGGACAAGGGACTAAATATAACTGCTTTCATGTGGAAACCTGCAAGAAACTTGGGGAGCTGATCTGGGCAGTGATGGTTTATATGTTGGCTAATCAAAGTTCAGTGCCCCTGGAGATTGCCACAAAACTGAAATGATGCTTGGTGTGGAATGGAGCTTACTTGGCCCATAATGGTCACCACCTAGGCAAATCAAGTGTGATCTCAGCCTAGATCTACCAGAAATCCATAAACTCATTCATGACAGAAATTTGGTCCGAGCATGTTGCCAGTACTTCTTCCATTCCGTCCAAGGACGACCGATGATGATCTACACCTTTAGCTAAAGGCCTCGCAGAAGGCATGGAGGCATAGTGCACTACAAATCTCCTGTGTTTATATATTTTTACCATTACTGATTTTTACATGAGACAAAATATAACTTAATAACATCCACACATTAGGATGTTAGTGTAATAGCAAGGCAATCTGAGATGAAGGGTGCAGCTAACTTTAATAACCTTACATTGGATGGATCTAATCCTGATGATTTACAATTTTGCATTTTACATACATATGTAATTTTACATCCCTTGTAATTTGACATCCCTTTGACATCATTGTTTCGAAATGGGTTATTGATGATATTGGTGATACGATCGATGTTAGACAATTTGGTAATGTGCCTGGGGTGTCGACAAGTCACTATCTTGTTTGACCTTGTCGACCACACCATCCTTATCAACAAATTCATTCAGATGGGTGTGCGTGGAAGCATAATCCCACGGATATGTTACTTTCTACATCACCGTCTGCTATGTGTAAGATTCAACAACACACTTTCAGATGACACTCAACTTTCTGCAGGTGTTCCACAAGGCACCAAACTTGGTCCTATTGGATTTCAAGTTCTGATCAACGATGCTGCCTCCGGCCGATGCGGAATCTGAATACTGAAAATGTTGATGATCTTACCTTTGTGGAAAATAGTCATGGTAACAAACAAAGTCATTTGCAAAAAGATCTGCAAAAAAATTTCTGTCTGGGCTACAAATAATGGTCTGAATCTAAATGCTAAAAAATGTCAAGCACTTGAGATCAATTTCAGCAGAACCTCAACACATCATGCAGAGTTGCACATTGGTCTTGACAAACTGGAGTATGTTGACAATTAAAGCCAAGATCCTGGGCCTGTGGATTCAAAACGATCTGAAATGGCAGGCCCAGGTTGATGCTATAATCAAAAAAGCAAACAAAAGGCTCTTTATGCTCAGGTTAAAGAAATTAGGCTTTGATCAGAATGAATTTGCTATTGTATACAAAAGCTATGTCAGACCAGTGGTTGAATATGCTGACGTGGTTTGGCACTCTGGACTCACATTTAAGCAAACTAGTGATATTAGGCGAATTCAAAGAAGAGCATGTAGAACTATATACTTGGGCACCAATTCATTTCGTACCAATGCCCTTGAAATGTGTGACATAATCAAGCTTAGTGATAGAAGGGAGGCCCACTGTCTCAAATTTGCTAAGGTCCTAAGTGACAATGAAAGAACTCGTCATCTGATGCTCCCAACTAGACACGCTGTCCATGGTAGAAATCTACGCAATTCTACTCAATTAACACAACTCAGGACCAAAACCAACAGATTCAAGCAAAGTCCAATTCCGTATTTTGTTTCCTTGCTAAATGTGCAATAATTTCTCCCATTTTGCGATTCCCTCCTCCTTTACTCACAGGGTTGACTGGTTTTAGGTGGAGGTTTTTGTGCTCTACCAGGCTTACAACTCACCTTGTCGCTTTTATCTTGTTTCATCATTCCCGTGGATTGAATTTTTTAACTGTTTGCCCCACAAGAAATTTATTTTAAGCTTTGTTTATACATGTACAAGTAACGTTTTAATTTCATATTATTTAAAGTGTAAGTTCTATAGTTTCTTCAATGTTTTAATCATTTTTAAGTATAGCATTATGTTATATGATAATTTTTAAGTGTGCAATCTTGATGTTTTATATGTTTTTATATGATTTAATATTTCTTGTAATTTGGACATAAGCCACTGTCAGAAATAAAATATAATGAATGTTGAAATCCCAAAATTGTAAAGCTTAAAATGAGCGTGCTTCATTTAAACCGTAGAAGTGATAGATTAAATTCTATTATATTATTGCCTACCTTACTAAATGAATAAATGAAATGTGTCCTTTCTAGATCTGGAATCTCACTGGTTTTCATACTTAGAATACTGAAATGTTTGGCTTCTTGATTAAACACAGTCATCATGTACACCTCATCCATAATTACGTGGAGTGCATGTCTGCAATGGTCAAAAGGTTATAAAGAAAATACTATTTCAATACTATAGATGTTGGTGTTTGTAGTCATTGGGTCTAAAAAAGGAAAAGGGAAAAAAAAAACCCAGTTATTTAGTATTATTATTAAAACCTGTTTAGCCAAAACTCTCTAGGCTTAAAAACTCCTGGGAAATCACATTCAAAATTTGTCTTAGTTTCCCCTGGGATTCACCCTTTGACCTCTTGGATCTTGATCCTATGTCCAGCCATGAAACACAACCAAGTGAGGCCTGCCTTGGCAGCAAATTTTTGATGTATCTAGTCAATGGCTAATAAGGGGGAGTTGGCAACTATACCCACCCACCCCACCTTGATAAGCCTTGCAGTATTTTTTTATAATTTTCAGTACCTCTTGCAGAACATGAGTATATCGAGAACCTCTTGCTTGGACAACATATCTCCTGTTGGGTTATGAGGATTCACTACAATCACTGCTTTGATGTTGACGTTCTGAAAACAAAAGATTCAAACAAAACCAATAAAGCTTATACTGTACATGTGTTTTGTTTTATATATGTGACCGACCAACTCAAAACAGCAATATTAAGCCAGCCCTGGTCATTTTACTTTTTTACATATACGGTATCTTCAAAATCCATGTTTATAAGTATTAATATATTAACACCTTGTGAACTTCACCTGGTACCAATAAACAAGTCAAGTTGGGCCAAAAAAATAAATTGTTATGTTGTCCTCAGCGACCGACCCTATTCACAATTTAAAAAAATATATATATTAGAGTAGGGAAAGCACCCAATTTTGCTCAGATTGGGTGTTTTTTGAGAAAATATTGTGAAAATAGTGGAAAATGCACACAAATTTGGTACTTTAGGTGCTTTTTTAGAAGAAATAATAAAAAAAAATATTTTCCAACTGACCGACTCAATTTTTTAGAAATCCCACTTGAGGGAACACAACACTTTTTTTTTTTTGCCTTATGGTCTGTCAAAGTTTGTCATGGAGTAAAATATGAAACTGAGATAATCACATTCAAAAACCAGTAGACTATAATGCTTTTCTGCTGATGGTCCTTCTAAGATGTGGATTTGTTCATACTTCAGTTCACTTTTTTGAAACAAACGTTTGCAGGTGTTTTGAACAATGCATGGATATTGTGAATTTGCAAAAAAATCTTGACTTCAGCAAATTATGACTTTAGCATGTATTTTCACCTGTAGCTCAAAATAAAGATTCCTGACTTTAAAAAAAAATGTTGGTAGGAAGTTATCATGGCGATCGTCTTTACCTTAGATTTGGCATCCTTAAGAGCTGTTTCCAGTTTTTCAACTGTCAGCTGAAATGGTTTGGTCTCTCCTGGCATAACCTATGAAGAATTTAAATGAGTAAAGAGGAATTTTTACCATAAATATAAATTTTTAAAATCAGACAATGTGAGCACACCCCAAATGTTGCATTTAAGTGGTTGGCGCTTCATTATAAGATAAAAGTATGGTGGGCAAATGACAATTTTGTTTCAAAACAGGTGGATTCTATGGCCATTTTGGCTGCTGAACACAAATATGACAATTATTTTGACCTACGATGAAAGTCTTATATTGGTTTTTGGCAATATTTTTACGTCAAAATGCATAAAAGTGATGTGTAATATGTCTTTCTATATGTTTTAGAGGTTGCTTAACTCAAATATTAGTAAAATTAAGACATTAGGGGTAGGGGTAGGATGATATCTGGTAAAAATAACAAGAAATGGCGGGAAAACTGTTTTTGTCCATATTTTTATGTTAAAAAGCATGCAAGTGATGTATATGTCTTTCTATATGTTTTGGAGGTTGCTGAGTTTAAATATTGGCAAATATAAGACATTGGAGGTAAGGGTAGGGTGATATCTAGAAAAAGTGACAAAAATGGCGGGGAATGTGATGTGCAGTATGTCTTTGCATTGTGTTTCTTGAGGTTGCTGAGTTCAAATATTTAGCTTATTGAAGACATTGGAGGTAGGATTGGGTGGCATCAGATAAAATGATATTTAAAACAAAAATATACAGGAAAAACACTCTAGATGCAGATGATGATAAGAATGATGAAATTGAAAGTGATGGGGACTTTAGCAGTCAATCGCTTGTCTTTAAGTATTGCTTATGTTTTCCGAAGTCAGTAAATTAATTATACGGTACTACAAGACACATTTTATCATAAGCCTAGAATATATTGTTCAACAAAGCATCAATAATATGAACAAGGGGACAGAATGAGAACATACATCTTCATAAGGGGACAGATAATTGTCACAGACAGTCTTGATGATCACAGATACATGTAGGTGGTCATCATAGTCATGATGCAAGCTGACCACATCACCATAGCTGCACCTTGGGGCAAAAGGACATCAACGGTACGTGGAAGATGTACTTTTTCATTGGCGATCCTTGTCAACTGTACAGTCGATGAACTGAAATCAGAGATAGATTTTTGAATGGCAAACAGTGCTGCAGACTTGTGTTTAGAACTTTGGAGTAGACCCAAACAAAATCATTCAAGGGCTGTGAATCTTGAGCACAGATCACGTAATAGAATACAGAACAGGATATTGGTGTACACCAGCTACTGGAGGTTTCAGCAGGAGAGATCATTCAATCCACAGGATCCTAAACACATACTCTGTCTTATAATCACCATCTCTAATGTACTGTCCCCTAGCCAAGCTCAACGTTCAGTGTCCCTCTACAGTAACTCTTAGGCATGGTTGCCAGATTTTTTAGCGCTAAGGTTTTTACCCGGAAGTTTTAAGGCTTTGTCCTCAAGTGATTTGGTGATACTGCAGAACTTGCTATGCAGTTGTCATGGCATGAGTCCATATCCAAGCTTTCTTAAATTCAATGCATTTGGGGACACCACCAACAAAAGTTTGTTCTCGTAGTGCTACATTTATTCAGCATGAGTGGTTAAAATGCTGTTTTGAGACTTATGCAGTGATGGACCATCTTATCATCTTCCCAATGATGGAACAACTGGGCACTGATAAGATGAGTGATCATGATACTGTATACAGAACATACACAGGAATGAAGAGTTTCCCTGAGGACAAGTTGGTTAGAGAAGATTATGTTGGGCCAGAGAGAAGCTATCTAGTTGGAAAAGGTAGGCTTGTTTCTGCTGGGATCGAGTAAGTTATATGATACAGGAAAGAGTCAGATGCCCAAGACTGATTACTTAATTCAGAGGATCAGATGGTGACGGTGATAGCATGAAGCTCCTTTCACTAACTTTGGATGTAAGTCGGCATTTATCATGGAAAAATAGCTCATGGATGAAATCTGTTGTCTTCAACTCGCAGAAGCAGCTCGAAATATTCATCAGATGTTCTGCTTCTGAATATTATTAGTTACCCCCTGCTTGTTCACGAAATACGGGCATTGAAATATCTAGGGTCTGGTGCCATATTGGCACCAGACCCTAGATATTTCCCGTATTTCGTAAGAACAAGCAGGGGGCAACGATTTTATCCTTTTAAGTACTGTACATTCTGTAATCTCGTTGGTAAACTTACCATCAAAAACAAAATTTTAATCATAAAAGCTCTATAAACAAACCATGGAAAGCCTATAGTCACAGCCATGCTGCGTGCTTGGTTGATTGTGTGTGTATTGATCTAGGCGTGTACGCTTGCGTCACGACCAATGCGTAAACGCTGCATTCATATGCGATACACTCTTACGCAGCAACTTAAACGACGCACGAACACATTTTTATTTCAATTGATAACAAGCAATATAGTGTTTATGTATGAGTCACGGAATACGGAATATATTCATGGTTTGACTAATTTTTATTTCTGAAAATCATGATTTTGTTTAAAATATGTTTGACCAATGACATTACAGAATTTGTGTACACTAAAGGATAAATTGTAAATATTCCTGTATGTATTATATAGTAAAAAGTACACTATAGGTTTATGTGAACTTTGAACAATTGTTACCATATTTGACAAATACTGCTTGTCTTCCTCAAATTTAGACATCATGAACGATGCAGGTCCTACAGTAGCTATGCTATCCTGATATTTAATTGTATTTAAATTCCAAAAATGATATACTCTATTTCCATAATTTCACTGAAATACTGATTTTTTTGCAAATGCAGACAATACAAAAAACTGACATTTAATTGTATTTAATTTTCCAAAAATGATATACTCTTTTTCCACAATTTCACTGAAATACTGATTTTTTGAAAATGCAGACAATACAACTATACTGTTTTTAAATATTTTTTGAATTACAGGTGCTATAAAAAAACATGGATAAACAGCAAACTGCAACTAGCAAGCTGAAAGTCGCATAGGTATTATTCATTTTGTGAGTCTGCAAAAAATAATTTACAAAACTACAACCTTTGTATACATTTCACTTACAGTGCAAGATAAAAGTTGCCACATTTATGTTAAGATAAACAAACAAAAATGTAAGACTTTCAAATTGTGTAATTTTAACCACAAAAAAATAAAGGTCCTTGCTAAATACTTGTACAACTGCAAAGCCAAATGTGATCAAACTCTTCCATGAATCAAGTTGACCTCTGACCTACCTTGCTTGAGAGATGGAAGGGAAAGACATTGACCTTTGCCCTCATACCAAAATTAGCTTTGATTGCACCATAGTAGGGAGTTGGGCAGAGTATAGCATCTGAAAAACAAACATTAAAATATTCAAAGCAGTTTTAAAAATATTAGAGGTTATGTTATTATTTGCAAGATAAATTGGAAAAGTCAGAAGATATCTTATCTGAGGATCGACTCAATAGACTTTTCAAAACACGACTTTCCGAGAATTTCCGAAGCTGATTTTACACTTTCCGGCAATTGCTGACAGAAAAAGTGACTCTTCAACACAATAACCAGAATGTTAAAGGGGCAATTCATGATCCACTTTTCAACCTCAAGGTCACCTCTATCAAATTAGAGTTTTTTAGCTTATAAGAATCCTCAAGTGGTATATATTACGATCCCCAAACCAGTCTTTCATAATGTACTTGCATTTTTGCAGTCAAGTTAGCTCAATCGGTAAGGCGCTCGCTTGCGGTGCAGAAGGTCCCGAGTTCGAACCCCGCCGGTGCCAAAAGTTGAGTGTGCTTGAAATTCCCTTGGACAAGGAACTAACTGCTAATTGTCTCGTGGAAACCCGTACGAAACTCGGGGAGCTGACCCGGGCAGCGATGGTGCATATGTGGGCTGATCAAGGTTCAACGCCCCTAGAGGTTGTCGCAGAACCTGAAATGATGCTTGGTGTGGAATGGAGCTTACTTGGGCCACAGTGGTCAGCGAACACCTGTAAAGTGTGCAGAGGCCGAGTGGTATTACAAATCTGGGAGGCATGGCGCACTATAAATCCCCAGTATTTAGTATTTATTATTTATTTTGAGAAAAGTGAGAAAATGTGCCATTTTCTAATTATTGTCGGGGCCCCGACAGTAATTACAACACAGTAGTCTATGGGGATTTTCAAAATGCTGAAAAGCTTGTAACTTGGAAACGAACGGTCGGAATCAAGTGAAATTTTCAGTATATATTTATGTTGTACTCTTCTTTTTATTTAGCTAGAAAAGAGACCACATCAAAATCATGAATTGCACCTTTAATATCGCGTTCTCGTCAAATGGTTGCGTACGAATTCGAACTTGTAATTAGAATCGATGTGCACAGCTGTCAATAAATTCAGGGAAACTTATCTAAAATTGATTGCAATGATATAAAAAATATAAAATAACCATTTTCAAACCAGTTTTCCTGACATTTTCAAGTTTTGCCATCAACGTACGTGTATACTGAGTGCTAAATTCGTTATCCCCTGTTTGTTCTCATGCTATACGAACAATATTAATGGTTTGGGTTCGTATCACACTATATTTTCTTGTATTGCATGAAAACAAACAGGGGATAACTATAATGTGTAGAGTAAGTTTGTGGCATACCATTAGGTTCAGCCAGACAGAATCCTAACACCTCCATACAGGTATCTCCACCATTCATAACAATGACCTGCAATAATTCAAACAAAAGACAAGAAACATTCAAGTTTGAACTTCTGTAATTTAGAAACAATTCATATATCTTGTAAGTTAATGAATGTACAGTTATTTATGACAAATCTTATTGAGTGATTTAGAGCACTCGATTCAAAGACCTTACAATACCCAATAAGCAGGACATTATTAGTACAGTACAAGTTTGTTGTGCTCCACGTTCATATTGACTTCTTTTGTCCTTATTCAATCATATTGCTTGATGAAATAGTAGAAAGAACACAAAACACAGCGTTGTCATGATGTCAAACATTGATGTTTAATTTGTTTGGTCCATAAAGTCTGGCTACTCTTGCAAACTTAATTCCAATGGGGTCCAACATAAAAAGAGTTTATCAAGGTGCCTGATCCAAAACAAGAGCAAAAGTATGGACAACCATTCAAACTGATAATACTATAGTATTATCAGTTTAAATCCAGCCTTCCCAGGATTTCTATACTATAACATATGGGGGTTTTTTTTGGTTGTTTTAAAATATGCTCTAATTAGAACATTGAAAAATCTTTGAATTTGTAAAGTTGGATATATCAAAAGGAGCTGTCGCCCTGCAAAGCAAAAAAAAACAACAACAACAACAGCAACAAGATCGCTAGGTGCAAGCATTTTCATGTACGAAGAAATTTAAAACTTTGGCACGTATTATGCCATCTTTTCTCATTTCCGCCTAAGCACATATATAATAGACAATTCTTAAATTTAGTTGACAAAAACTGGTTCAGTAGTTTGTCTTATATGAATAAATTTGGAAGATATACACAAACACATGTAATGAGTAATACAAATTGTTATCTGTGGTTGGCTAATACAGAATTTGACAGTGACCTTAGTTAATGTTTGGACTTTAAAAAAAAAATGTCCCATGCCTAAGGGTTGTAGATTATCAGGTGAACTGAATCAGTAGGTCATGGGTTCAACACCAGGCCTATGGCTTATTGGCCAAAATAATTTAACTCCCTCATCCCCGGTAAAATGTTGTTGAGAGATATATCTTTAATAAGAATATGACATGCACATGTGTTCTTTGCATCATACTACCTGTTTCTACAAAAGTATGTTTACCTTGGTACTTATACGTTGCTGTTTAAATTTTAGAGCCATCAGTCTTGTCTTTGTACAAGATATTGAAATCTGAATGACTCAGTCAATCTAAGCATAGTGGAAGCTGTTGGGGCATCACAAAATATGCTGGAGAATGTACACTATAGAGGGGGTAAGAGGACTGATGTTCAGAAACAAGCAAAGTAAAACATTTCTGAAAGTCTTTCAGTGGCTGTGATCCAACATTTTAATTGGCTTTATTAGCAATTTGTCAAATATTTATGTCTATTCCATGATACATACCTGCTCAGGGTTCAAAGGTTCTGGAGCATGACTCTGTTTTGTTAAAAATGACGCCAAAGCTTGCCGAAACTCGGTAACACCTAGGTAATTATTGTACACCATCATAGAGCTATCCCACTTTACATTATTGGCATTCATCTATTAGAGGAGATAAAAAATGAGTAAAGAAGATAAAATTTACAAGTGTGATCAACTTTATTAATTGTCTCGCCAGAAAATTTTTCAGAAGAGACATACCATTCCTTAAAACTGTCCGCCGTCCGCCGTCCGCCGTCCGCATTTCTTGTCCGGAGCAAATCTCGGAAACCGTATGCCCTATGTTGATGATATTTGGTGAGTGGGTAGGGTTAGAACTTAGAGCTGAACTGGCGCTGTGTACAATTTGAACGCAAA
>JXSR01S010735.1:21119-38594 GCA_000969725.1 Ophiothrix spiculata
ACATGAGGTCATCCAAGGTCATTTTGAGGTCAAGCTCATAACTCATGAACACCTGACCCCACATGGATTAAACTTAGACCATAGAAAGTACTTGACCCAACGTCAAGGTCAGTCAAGGTCATCTGGGGTCAAATTTCCAAAATTGTTCAAAAAGTTGACCTGAGGTCATCCAAGGTCATTTTGAAGTCAAGGTCATAACTCATGAACCCCTGACTTAGACCATAGTGCTTGTTTACCAAATCTGAGGGAATTAACACGCACTGAATAATTATGTTGCAATCAATTAAGAAAGCGCTCAATACGCATACACTACTCCTACCCTATCCTATTCTACCCCACAACTGAATGATTATGATTAAGAAGGCGGTCAATTCAGTAGGCGGTCGATACGCAGGCGAGACTACTGGTTCGCGAACCATGCTTGTTTTAAGATACAATTATAAAGTGAAATTTCAGGGCCTATTATTTCTGGAATTTGTGAATGTGTTGTCAAAGTCGTGAGCTTGCGTGGGGGACCTCTGCATGAATGCAACCATCTATACATTCACGAAATCCACAAACAACAGCATTTAAGCAGCATTTCAACATGAAAGATATCCCAATGACCTAATTGGCATAGCTCAGAAAGAAAGAAAACCAGAGTGCACCGTCGATTCCTCAAACACATGACGTAAGATGTTTGGAGTGGTTATTACTGGTTCCGTACTTGACCAAAAGGTAAAGGTGCTTTGTAATAAGACTCAAATCTCTATAGATGCTGAGCTGGAAAACTGGGTAGCGGTGGTATTGAGAAGTCCCATTCATACAAATGAATCAAGTGAATACAATGTCACCCGTTACCGCATGTCTAACAGAGTACTTAACAACGAAATAAAGGTCATATAATCCTAATTTGCATTGATTACCGAAAACTGTGTGGCCAGAAATTTGGTGGTTATGCAGAGCTTTAAAACTTACACTCTCAAATACCCATTGGTTATATTGGTGTGTTGCAAAAGAGTATTAAACAAACAAAAACAAACTAACAAACAAATAAAAATCACATTCTCTTTTAATTGGGGTCGAGGTTGCCAACAGTTACAATTCATAGTTAAATTTTCCAAAAAGTTGCTGAAATTGTCGGTTGCTAAAAATGAGTCCAGATATTGAAGATGTTTTAAGGAACAAAATGGTGACATTAGCTTTGCACAGAGATGTCACTTGGGTACTGAAAAAAAAGGGAAATTAGTCTCGACAGGATATACCAATTTCCAAGCAATCTTATACTAATCTTTCCCTTGGAGAAGATTTTTGAAATTTTAGGTGCCAAAATCTCACTTGTCATGCACATTTTGACTCCTTTTTCTTTTTCTTTTTTTTTTTAGGAAAAAAAAAGAAAAGAAACAAGTTGTTTGTTTCCTCTGGGTGGTCAAAAAACCTAAATGTGAAATGCGTTTTTTTTATTTTATTTTATTTTCATTTTTTTTTATTGTTTAAAGAGGTGCTAAGGCAAATTTTGATTGAAAATTCGCAAGGGTGGTGATTTTTTTAGTAAGAAACCTGTCCGGTTTCTAGGTTTTTTTTTTGAAAAGAAAACACTTCTTTAGTAACAATTTTGCAATTTTCCCCGTTCTTTATATCAAATTGGCTATTTTGATTTTCGTTTTCTAAAATATAAAATACAAAAAATGAAATGCGCAAATATGATGGCAAAATGAAATGCGCGCGGCCCACAGGAAACAAACTTGTCATTTTATGTAACTATAACTTTACTTTAATTTTTGAAACTCTGATTCAAAAACAAAAATTAGGAAAAGTGGTTAAAAACTATGGAATTCTTAAAAAAATAAGAAAAATGTCATCTCTGTTTAAAGTGTCAGTCAGCAAGGCCTAAACTTCTCTTGAGTGTTGGTTTAATTAGGCTGAGTGCTAGTTACTGCCAATCGGTACCAACCCTGATTGAGGTTCAATATACATCTTCTTACCCAATCACTTAACACGTCATGCATGAGATAATTCTCTGCTACACCCATGTTGATAATACCCTGTAAAAAATGACAAAGATAAATTGATTGATTTAATTAATATTTCAAATTTGAGGTGCGAAGGCAAAATTACATGAAATTGACTATTTTAAAAACATTTTGGCCTGTATTCCAGAACGGTGGTTAGCTATAGACCAAAGTTTTAATTTCATGTCAACGCATCACGGCTCATTGAACTGTTACACTTAAGATGCAACGGTGTGCATCATTCCTGGACAGTTGATGTTCATGGTTTAGCAAAACACCTTTCTGGAATGTGGGCTTTAATTACGCAAATTCGTAACAAAAAGCCATAAGTATTCTATTAAGTCACAACTGTATAGATACAATAACATTTCAAGTAAAAGCACAATAAAAGTGGGAGTTGAATTTTATTATGACTGTGCATATATTAAATCAAGCCTACAGTCGCCATCTTGGAAAACTAACTATCATCTAAATTATGCGACTAGTTGAAATATGCTAATTGTTATAATTGTTCAAAGTATTGGCAGAAAGCAAATGTGCGCATAGTTTGGACCACTTGCTACAATAACCTATGCTTTATAAATCTTGAAGTATGCAACAAGCCACCGATTAGCACGCATTATCCAATATGACCATACAGGGAAGTAAATTAGTCCGTACTTTTCGAATCATAACGACGTACCCAATCATGTTGAATATTCAAATGAACTTATATTCAAGATTAGTCCATGTAGTAGCAACAAAATTAACCAAAACCAATACCCAAATCATGAAAGATTCATGTACCAAATGTATTAATATGCAGTGATTTAGTCTTAATCAATCATAATCAATCATTGCTAGTCTCTTACACAATTCAAATACAACAGTTCACAATGTTGTAGAATACAAGGTTAACTCTTTGGATCTTGTAACAGAGTTTGATTGCTTGTTGCATACTTCAAGGTTTATAGAGTATAGACTATTGAATAATCATATATATCAATGGTAAATTTGTTAATGGTGAAAAAATTGACGAGAACTTCTACTCAGATAATATACAATCACGAAACACTGATCTCCTGGAATACATGGACCATGCTTGCAAATGGGAATACCATAGAACAATTACGACATAAATTACCTGTGGCCGCGTATCAGCATCGTACGGATCTTCACAACAACGCATAAATCCCCGAGTCATTGCGTTGTCGCCACCCCCAATGTCTGCTGCTCGACAAGATACCAATCCTCTGCTGGTCATTTTGGATAAGTGAATGACTATAATAAGAGTAAAAAACATGAAAAATAATGAAGACAAGATTGTTTCTTGCATCGTCTTTGATGCGCATTGTTACATAATTGCAAAATACTGTATAACAGAACTAGTAAACAGAGATAAAAGACGGGAAAGTCAACTATGAATACAAATGTTCCATCATGCTTGTGCTGAACAGATGCTTGTTAATCCCCCATGAGATCAAAATGGATATACCAAGTTGCTGGCTCACCCTATCTGTGCTGTGAACCACATTTAACCCTAACATGCATACGGCTACCTCTATCAGCAAAAATTAAAGCAATACTATAAGATTTTGATCACAAATGGTTTAAAGTAAAAACAGCATAAAATGGAGGAATGTGTCTATCTAAAAGCTTTTTTAAAGGAGCTTGGTCCGATTGCCCAAACTTTTTTCAAACTTTTTGAGATTTTGGTATCAAAATATTGCTCATATTTTTCTCATAACCCATGTGAAATTTCACGGCTGAGTTATGTTCCGTTTTGGAGAGATATATGAAAATGTGTCTAATTACATACATACATACATACAGGCATTTAATTTACCACGCTTTTACATAAAGAACAAAGCACGGCAGAAACACAAAGGAATATCAGGAAACAAACAGAAATTGAGCAACAAAACCTAAAATGGGAAAAGCTTGTGTTTGAGAGATTTCTTGAACGTCTGAAGTGATGGTGAACCCCTGATGGAAATCTGCAAAGAGTTCCACAGTATTGGAGCAAAGTATGAAAATGTCTGATCAGAAGCAGTTTGGAGATTGCGAAGAGTGTTATGCTGACTGAGCCGGGTAGAATCTGAAGCTGAGCGTATACCTGATCGAGCTGGAGTATACAAATTTAGGAGAGATGACAAATAACTTGGTGCAAGTCCATAATACATTTGTACACATAATTATGGTATGGTAACCATAATTAATTACATACAGTAACGTATAGGAAGCTCTGAAATACAAAACTACCAATAAAATCAAAACCATTTGACTGATTAAGCTGAAATTTGAAATTAAGACCTCTTGAGTGGTTATCTTTCATAAGACCATGAAAACTAAATTTTGAAAAATCGGACCAAGCTCCTTTATGTGTATTTTATGAAAAAAATTGTTTTGCCATCAAAAAATGGATAAAAAGCACATATGCATGCTTTCCTATACAACTTCTTGCCTATACTAATACATTTGGGATCCCAAATTTAATTCAATAAATGGCCATAACAGAAAAAGTAAGCATCTTTGAGCCAAATCGTTTGGATGGTATTCATATCTACCAAAAACAAACCCAATAAGCCCCCAAAAAATCAAAAGTCATGGGTGACAGGGAACGCTTCATTTTTAACACTTTATAGTATTGCTTTAACCCCCTCCACGCTGGGACAATGTGACCCAGGGTCCTACAATTTCTTCTTTTGACAGTGACAAAGTCATACCATTCAAATAACCAATTATTTCCTGTAGTTGGAGCTTAGCCTCTTAAAACACAATAGCTATTCAATAAGTCAATTGATTATTGATTGTTCAATTGCTTTGTTCAATAGTTGGTCTTTCTGACCTAGAAAGGGCATACGGGTATGTGCGGCCCTCAAGACCCCCTTTTCACGCCTTGTCTGCCACTCCCTAGACTCCCATTTCAAGCACAGCCTTTAGTTCGTAAGCCTTATTCAGTTCCCTTTCCCTAGCCTTTTTTTTTGAAATTTGACCCCCATTTTCAAGCAAAATTTTGAATATTGTTTCCAGATCTAGCCCAAAGTTTGCCAAAAAACTAGTTCTAAAGGGTCATTTTTTGGTCCCTTCAGTTCTCTAGACCCCCTTTACAGAGTCAATCTTCCATTCCCTAGACCCTAAATAGGGTTTCAGATATCAGGGCTGCACACCCTACCAAAACCTTACCCGAAATATCTGGCTGTGCTGTGCCAGAAGCAAGCTCTGCAATAAAACCTGCGCATAAGTGCACATACCCAATTTCCCCAAAAATGATCATAGCTATCAAATACGAACTGCAACCCTCCACAAACATGACAAAGGATATTTATAATAAATTTACTTATTATAAATACTTCCCGAAGTTGTTAGTCACACAAAAATGATGTTTGAAGATGTTTACAAACGGTTGCTATGACCTATGTAAACAAACGAAACATTCCGTTTGATTTCTCTGATCAGAACAGTGCAATTTTCATGCATTTAATTCAAAAAGGTTCCTTTCATTAATATGTAACAAAACATTTCTGTTTGTTCAAGTACTGTTTGTATTTTTCAATTTATGGACAAATGGCCTTTATGTGATAGGCTGTACTACACAGTTTGCCTCTAGCCAAAAACAAAGTTTTTTGGCTTGTGTTTCTCGAGCAACCAAAACCAGCTGGCCATACTCAGCTCAGTGGCGTGGACATTAGATCAGGTGCTAAACACAGGGTGTTTTTAAGTTCTTCACACCTTTCAAATGAAATTGTTACAGTACTTCAAAGGTTTATAGTAAAAACAACATTAAAATGAAGGAATGTGACTATCTAAAAGGGTTTTCTAGTGTAATTTATGAAAAAGATTCCCGGCTGGGTCGAATGAAAATTTCTGAATTTATTAAGCGCTGGTATGCTTTGTGTTTATTACAGTAGAGTAAGTGGGGTACGTTCGGCCCGTTACAGTACTATTGCTTTAACAAAGTTGGTTGAACCACCATTTTGTTGCAAATTTTGTCACCTTTATTTTTTTAATTTAAATCCACTTTTAAGAATATACCAGTATTTCAATTTTCTAAATTTTATGAACATACGGTATCTAACAATTAAACAACATGACTCATGAGTGATCTAACAAAAAAGGAATGGCAAATAGTCATGTGCTAAAATATGCGCTAATTTTAGCACATTGAGAATGCATGCTTTGTATAGGAAGAACTGTCAAACTCTAATGGCTGCCGTGGTCCTCTATGGCTCTACATGTAGCTGCTTGATTTGATTGAAATGTCTCACTGTCAGTCTCAATTTACTTACTGTCTTACTGAAAAAAAAGTCACAGAGTCAGAGAGTCAAAATTAGTTGCCTTCTAGATAGACGGATCCTGCTGATTATCAACGTAGAAGTAGAAGTACCATGCCACCATAATTTGTACCAACCCTGTCCATAATACTTTGTACAAATAAAATAATCAGTAGCAGAGTCTACAGAGAGGTGGTCAAGGGATCCAGAGGGATCGGCAGTCAAGGTTTCAGACACGTCTATTTGCGCATGCTTACATTAAACTCGGAATACAAAACATCCGTATGACAGGTTGTGTTTTAAAGTTGAGCATGCGCAGACCCGTGACTTGTTCACTTTGTGATGATTGACGAGCAGTAAATCAAGGACAAGCTTAAGGTATGGTGGTCACTCTGTTTAAAGAACGAATATCTAGAAAAAATTTCCAGGTTATTTCAGTTCAGTGTCTGCATATAAACATGCATATTGATGCATGATGTGATTTTCTTGTAAGCTTAAACTTGCTGTACCAGTCCAGGCAGGTACTAGTCCTGGTTACCAGTCCATGACTTCACAATTATTTTTATAACGGTCTTTTTCTGCAATTGTGTAGTCATGGAAAAATATACGTAGCACTTTTGCCAAATAAGAAATTGACAATACAACGCAAAGTTCAACGGTCTTATTTACTACCATCAAATGAATGCATCCACATCCTCGCCTATAAATAATCCTACGAGTCTCCACTTACCTTTCAGACACTTTGTAGCTGTTTATAATAACCTTATCTAAGCTATTTTGAACATTTTTGTCGCGAGAAAAATTACTCCACATGGCGATTCTGCAAAATGCATGTTCCCGGGGCATGTTCTTGGTGAGGTGCGCCTGAATTAACTGTTGCTTGAATTGATCTTAGCACCCGCTTTAGCGCTCAATTTATGACGTACGAAAGTGCTATGCCAACGAGTAAAATATGTGAGTTGACGTGGTCGGTTTTCATTGAACACCCCTTTACACCCAAAAGAAACACTCATGCCCGATCCAGGGCCCGATCGATCAATCAAACGTATATAAACAGAGCTACGAAAGGCCCCACGAAGCAGGCGAAAATGTGAAGATATTTCCTCTTTTTGTCCAATCACGGGAACCGATTTTTAAAAATCTTATGTTTTTGGAATCCTGTGACTCTACGGAACAGGTGAGTAATTTGTTTTTTAATAGGCAATGTAGAAGGACAAGTTATCATACAGAGCAAGTATGGGAGGAGTTCAGAGATAACTGCCGACACGGCCACTAAATGCTATATTTGTGCGCATAAGTTCTGTGACTTCGGACCTACGAAAATTACAATACCCAATGATAAAAGTTAATGTCGGTCCGCAAGTCAGAGCTCTGGGACTAGGCAGGTACTAGGTAGTCATTGCATGATTTGTATTGATTTATACACATGTTAGCTAGGTAAATAAAAAATTATAAGTTTTTTTGATAATTATGAAATATAATATATATTTCTTTTTGAAGAGCTAATTGAAAGAAATCTAACAAGCCATAAATTTAGCTCTTTGAGACTTGTGGTTGCTGAGATATCAATTTTATTGCTAGAATTTTTGGGCCCTATAACAATAGAACAAACTGTGCATGAAGGAGGGTAATTAAGTGAAATTTCTTGAAAAATAAGGCTTCCAATCAAATTTCAAATGGATCCAAGTAAATACTGTAGATTAAGAACATTAAAAATGATTTCTTTTCAAAGATTTGATGATGTTGTTTTACATACTGAGCCTGAGGGGGGATATCTTGTTCAAACATTTGCAAATCTGGGTCGAAAGTGAGCCACCATTTGTGATGTTTTGAAAAGTAACATGTTTTTCATTTGTGTTACATGTGCCAAAATGAGGAAAACTGGGCCGAAAATTGTATCATTTTCAGTTATGACTTAAAAGGACTGGCCTAGATTTAGATCGGAACCAATGTCTGCGCTACCACGCCAGACTTGTAGTTCGTACGGAAAGGATAACTCATTATTAGGAGTAGCCTAGATTCCACTTAGACTTACTAGTAAGCTGAATATTCTGTCGGACCCATTTATGAGTGTTCCTAAATAGCTTTATGAAATATAGCCCTGGCCCGGGTACAAAGAATATGATACAGCCAGTATATTCACCGTCTATGACATATTCAAACGTTCTAATTTCTTGATTTTGCTCATTGAATTTTGTTGGCTATATAGGGGGTTAGGGTTACAAGATCAGAATATGCATCCTCCAAACTATAAAATCAATCTCATTATTTTCAGATGGCAGGCAGCCCAGACGAACCAGCTTTACTGTCTGTGCGAGCTTCTACAGCTGCAGACAGGAGTTGTAGTTTTCTTGCTGGAGGCACCAGTATGTGTATAGATGACCCGTATGATGCAGAAACAAACCCACAGGTAAAATATAGACTTGAGGGAGAGGAGGGGCGCACTTACAATGGAGACAATTCGTTCGGACTGCACCTGGAGGGATGATTCATAGTTAGGAATAGGGCGCACTCTACTGTCGTTGCGAGCCTCTACAGCTGCGGACAGGAGTTGTAGTTTTTTGCGGGAGGCACCAGTATGTGTATAGATGACCCGTATGATGCAGAAACAAATACACAGGTAAAATACAGATTCGGAGGACACTCTATTGTCTGTGCGAGCCTATACAGCTGCAGACAGAGCCCACATGCAGGTAAAATATACCAGGGATGCAGCCTAATTGTTTTCGATCATACTATTTGAAGGAGTAATCTTTCTCAAGTGTTGACCCTTGTCCTTGTTGACATTCGGTAGTTGTGTGATACATCAATGGATCCATTTTTTTGCGAATTAAGTACTGGGTCTAATTTTCAAAGTTTTCCCAAAATTGTACGAAGTGATGCAAATAAATTTTGTCAACAAATCTGCACCAAAACTCGACAGGTCTGTCTGTTCAAATGCCTCATAAATATCTCATTAAAAGACAAAAGTTTTAGTATTGTACAAAATTGTAATTGACAAAAGAAATATCAAATTAATCATAATGCACAAAAATGACCCGTCAATCAAAGTACGGGGCAGGCTGTTGTCTTCTACGACGGCAAAGTAGCTTTGAATTTTTTGCTCTTGGTGTAGCTTGTGTAAAGCCAAAAGACTTGTTAAGGACAAGATTGGATTGCCTAAACTTAAATGACTACAGTGAATAGAATCAGTACGGTAATAATGGGTTAACAAAATATTGCACAAAAGCTTTCAAATGGCATTGTAATGAATTCACAAAACATTTGAACTAGCCTACTGTAGTCAAGTTTCGTGTAAAATTCTGTATTTCTGTCATTCAATTTTCTCTCTAATACATTTTCTTTTTCAGGGTATGATCAACATGGGTACGTCAGAGAATTACCTGATGCAGAAGGAAATCATGGCAAAGGTATGAGATTTTAAATGGAAAATAGATCTTTCAACAAAACAAATTTGAAACACTTAATTTTTTTGATCGATTCTTCAACTTAGAAATGGCACTGACCCAGGCAATATTATTTTTTGAAAGATAGTGTATATTCATCAGACAAAAATTAAATCTTCTTAAAGTCCCAATTTCCCTTCCAAACCTAAATCTGGATCAAAATGTTCTGAAATATGTAAACAATAGTCAGAGAAAAGATATTTAGCTCCAAGTGCATGCTTACTAAATACTATTATATATGCAATTTCGGAAATGGCCTATGACCCCAGAAAATCAGTTCCTAGTTGTTTGGATACTTAAGGACCAGTAGTTTTTTTTTTTTTTTTTTCAGAATTCTGGCTCCTGATCCTTGTCCGCATAATAAAAAGCTTGTACGAGAGGGCATCAAAAGTTTTAAAGATCACCAAGAAGAAATACAACCAGGAACATGTTTTATTATTTGTTACCTTTACATAGCCACTTAGTCCCAGGGCTGTGACCATGGACCATCATTAACTTTTATCATTGGGTATTGTAATTTCTATAGGTCCTAGGTCACAGGACTAATGTGTAATACTTTGGCCATTTAAGCTTTCTAAGTTTTGACATGAAATATTTGAAAAATTAAAAGACTAAAAAAATTCCACTCAGTATAGGCAACATCTTTTAATAGTGTAGAATCATTACAAATCCAATTTAAACCAAAAGATGAAATTTATCATCCAAAATCTGGACGTAAACAAATCTGAGGTTGTCAAATTCGGAACTCAATGTTACAACATACAAGGCAAGTTTAGGCCCAAAAATCACACATTTTGATTCTAAATGTTAACAAATCACCTATCATAGGATGCACAAGACTCTCAAGGAGCTTACTAATTAAAACATAAATTTGTGAACAGCTTCAATATTTTGGTTGAATTTGAGGTGTGGACTTAGTCCTCAGATGGTCTGTACAGACATGCTTAAATGGCAGTTTTACTACATAGCATTTCCCATGACTTGACACTAAGTCAAGTCATGGTACCAGGACTAATAGCCACTGTACAGAGTATCACAATTTTTCCACTTACAATAAATTGACTGTCCACCAGTCCGACATTGTAGCGCTCCTCTTTTAGCCAAAAAAATCAACATTGTATTTCACTAAAAATCAACATTTTGAGGTAAGCCATGATTAATTTTGTACTGATGACATCATTTGTTGAATGATTTCCATAATTTTGGTATCAATGGAAAGAAAAGATCCTAACCTATATTACACTACTAACATAAAGTGCTTGCTTTGGAAAAGGTGTCTTGTTTTTTTATGAATGGAGTTTGACAAAAGAAACACTTGAGAACAAGCAGAAGACAAGACCAATCCAAGATCAGAACAAGTAATCAATAAGCACAAAAAGATTGGAGAGCTGAAACAAATACACCTAGATAAGCTTAGCTGGCAACACTGTATTTAAAGGGACTAGCCTAGATTCCACTCAGAATTAAAAACTTATGGAAATGCTTTAAATAAAGCTTAAAAGTGTAGTAAAACCCAGAAAAGTACAAAATGTACACAGAAATGGTTCAAATTGACAGCGAATTGATTTGCAATATATCTATATGTGATGGTGGTGTGACTATCCAGTGTTTCTTAATCCTAAATTTGTACCTCCGTCTGGATTAACCAGATAAAAGATCAAATGAAGCTCTTGGAGATAAGATAATTCATATATCAAAAGAGAAACAATTTTATCAAAAATAATTTTGTTTACCCATCACAGGTGTAGAAACAAGATCTTTTTAAGATTTAAAACTAGAAACACCTTTCCAACCATTTTTTGTCACCGGCGACAAAAAATACAGCTGGTAAATAATTTCATTTTTCTACTCTGTTACACAAATTCAGCGGAAACTACTGATAGGATATGTTGGTATAATCATATACTATCGATACATGTGAAAAAAATATATAGTCCGAAAATCAGCGGACAGGATCTAGGCCAGTCCCTTTAAGGAGTGATACATACCATAAATGAATAACACTTGTATTGAGGAAAAAAGACATTTCAATAACATTAACATAGAAGTACTTTTCAGTCAATACCTCTTAATGAGGATAATTTAGAGAGAACAATGTAGCCCAATAAAATGAAGGGGTGAGAGCTTGTTATGTACTTGAAATGGTTTGAATTGGTTTGTTCTGAGCTTGCTTTGGACTTGTCTCTGACTGATTAGCTCATTTAGTACTTGTCTTAATTGAGCTTGTTTTGAACTTGGATTTCCCTTTGTCCAGGGGATTAAAAACAAGACAGTTTTTTCCAAAACAAGACACTCTATGCTAGCAGTGTATGATATCAAACATCTAAACTTTCGGCGGCTCATCATAGAACTACTGGGCTGAAACCGTTCAAATGTAGGTAGATAATCACGGCATGTATATTAGATTTCTCCATGCAGTTTACCTAGTTAGCGGAGGCAGGATGTTGACATCTATCGCCAACTGTATAGTGAAAGTATAAATGTCATTGATATCATGTTTGCACCATAATATACACAAGGACACAAGGACAAGTGATCATCCTGACAATAGTTCATCGACATAGCTCTTTTCTTTGGGTGATCTTTAAAATTTTTTGATACCCCTCGTATTTGACATTCAAACAATAAAGAAATTGCTAACAAAGATAATTGTTGGACTAATCTTCTTTTTTTTTATCCCAAATAATTGACAGCTTTCTGAGCCAGAACTTCTTAGATATGACAAGAGTATGCTTGTGTACAATAACGCATGGGGTCACCCGACACTAAGGAAAGCAGTAGCAGAATTCCTAACAGAGAGAGGCAATGCCCCACAGCCGCTGAACCCTAATAAGGTTAGTGTAATAGTGGTTGTAGTCAATATAGCAAGAGTATGCTTGTGTACAATAACCCATGGGGTCATCGAGCATTTATTATTATTATTACAAAGTATTTATAAAGCGCTCTACAAAGAACACAACGCAGGTAACATATATACATGAAAAAACAACAGTATGAAGAACAACATTATGCTGAAAAGAGGTGAGTTTTAAGTGCACGTCTGAAAGCAGGCAATGATACAGACTCTCTCAGATTAGAGGGAAGCTTATTCCACAATTTGGCAGCAGCAACATGAAAGGATGAATCCCCAGCACGTTTATGAGAGCATGGAATGTACAGCTGGGTGGAATATGAGGAAGATCTGACACTTCGCCTGCATTCAGACGTGTTCCTATCACTCGATCTGCAAAGAAACAAATTCAGCTAAGTACGATGGTGCAATGTTGTTAATGCACTTGTACACATAAAGGAAAGCATTAAGGAAAGCAGTACCAGAATTCCTTACGGAGGAAGGCTGGACCATAATAAGATTGGTGTAATAGTGGTTGAGTTTATTCAAAACAACAACACCCTTTATCAGCTGGTACAATAACAATATTCCAAGAATCAGATGCCTGTTGAAGACCATTGGTATATAATGGTCACAATGTCAGTTGCAAAGTAAGTTCCAGTTATAGATTTATTTACTTCACCTTTTTACTTCTTCAGTAGCACAATTCCTTACGGAGAGAGGCACTGGACCCTAATAAGATTAGTTTTGTACTTGTTCCTGCTAAGGCCATATGATTTGTCATTGGCATTTGAGACGTGGAAATTGGTGCAATAGGTTTCTGTAAATGTGTGAGAAAGGTGTTTTTTCTAGCCAAATTTCAGCCTCAGCTTGTGATTTTGACGCAAGCACGTCCAACTTTGTTAAAATTGGTCAAATTGGTGCAAGATCAAGAACCTTGGAGAGAACGATGGTTTGGTCGAAGGTCAATATGACCAAAGCACATTGATTAGCAACTAACCCATGGGGGTCATCTGACATTAAGGAAGAAAAGCAGTAGTAGAGTTATAGAGAGAGGTATTGCTCCATCTGCCACTGGATCCTATTAAGGTGGGTGTAATACTGTAACCACTTGTCCAATTCAACTATTTGCCCTCTGACAAACTTGTTAAATCACAGGTTCTCAACTAAACCTGTCAATTTCGCCACATAGATGAGAAAATTGTAGGGGATTGCGCCAAATTTAAATTTTTCTAAAAATATTTATCTCAATTATTGGAATTATTTGACCTAAGGTCATTTTTTCAACTTTTCTAAACATCTCAACTCATTTGACTTATTTAGAACATTTGTTTCATCATACAAGAACAAAAATTGTAGTCAGGACTGCCTGTAGTCTGCGTCCTACTCAATTGAAGTCTGACACGTAACATGCATGCATTGTCTAATTGTTCATAGGTTACAGACTTTATTCACATCTCACTGATACAATAAATTTTTCAAATAGTTCTTTTGAAGCATATTAAGTGTGGATAGTGTGTGTGTATATAATAATAAACCATGCAGTATTCCTGCCAAGGTTTTTGAGCTTGTGCTATAACGCTCACCCTACCAAGATAACTTTGCTCCAGTGAGAAGCGACATTTGCTAAAACACATTTCACGACATTCGCTACACTTTAGATTAATTTGGAGTGAAGATCGCTCCGAATATTCTTGGGTTTGTTATTCAATAATCATACCACTACGACATGCATGAGTGACATTCGCTTTCATCGATTGACTCAATGTTCGCTCAATGAGAGCGACATTTGCTCTCCAGTCTATAGCAAATAAGTCAGAGTGAAAAAAGAGAGCAAATGTCACTCAGCCGAGTGAATGTCTTTGGACGCCAAGCCTAATTCGAGCAATCTTGACAAAGTTGAAGAGGTGATTACAACAAAATTATGAACTGAGGTTGAAAATTGGCCAAATAAAGCAAGGGAAATAATCTTTTTTACACATTTTCAGAAACCTGTTGCGCAAATTTTCCCATCTCCTGCACCATACAGCCTTAGCATAACTGTTTTTTTAATGGCATCGTAATGATTAATATTGATTGCCGAAAATGCTTTGCATAGGTGAAGGTGCTATTATATTTTATTAATTTATCAAGTGTCAGTCATTGTATTTCGTCATATTATTCAACATTTTTACTTGTGCTTTGTCTCATTTCTAGGTGATAATTATGAATGGCTGTACACCCTGCATAGATGCTCTTGCTTATTGCATTGGGGACCCTGATGGTATGTATAGCCCATAATGATAACCCTATTTCAAGTTCTATCATTTTATATTTTGGTTAAGTCTTAGGGCTCAGTCCCACATCAACGTATAAAGTCTGATGTACACATAACATGCATGCATTGTCTTGGACATGTATATCTGGGTTAAGCGTATATGGTTGGACTTTATTCGTTGATGCGTGACTGAGCTCTTATATACATTACAAACTTCATGGGGGGATGGTGGTGGGAGGTGACATTTACCTGTTGCATCCATGGATAAAATCAAATCAAATCAAATCAAATCGAATAGCAGTGCCTCTCACTGAAGGAGCTACCCTGTCAAACTTAAGCTCGAATGAAAAATATGATCTGCATGATCTGATTCCGATGATTTCCTCAAAGTATCAGTAATAAATGACAACATTGCTTTAGGAACTTTAGCAGTGCTTTAGGAACTATACAAAAAACCTGCATACCATTATAATGTGTAGGAATTCTCCCCAGTGAGTTGCTTGGCATATGATAAAGGGCTAATCTACCAAATTCCAATTCAAAACAATAGAAAAGGACTGAAGTGTAATACATTTCCATATATATTTTAGTTCAGGTTTTGTTTTCTACAAACCCTGATAAAACTGTATATAACTACAATTGCAATAGTTCAGATACCAGTTTCTGTCTTTTTTCACAGATGCCTTCTTATGTCCAACACCCTACTATGGATTCATCTTGCGAGATGTTGGTTTACGTTCACAAATGAGGCTATTTCATATAGATTTATACAGCAAGGTACGATTTCTTTTTCAGTTTGGCCATAATTGTACTGCAGGCATTTAAAGTGCACATGCAATATATCTGGGACTCTTTCTAGTGGAAATTTGTGCATCTAGTTTTGTGCAAGAAGCAATTATAGATTCAGATGGAAATAGGAACATGGTTTGAGTTTGACATAAAATGCAGACACTGTTTGTGCAACAAGTCAACATTGACACATTGGATATACTAAGCTTGTGTCTGTAAATTGAAAGAGGTGGTACAACTCAGCTGCATGCATGATAATAAAAAGGTGGAGAACAGATTGTGCGATTTCAATTCTGTGGTGTGTCATTAATATTGCTTAATGTTATATTCATACCTGTCAACATTTTCATATTCTGATGCGGGAGATTTCTGTAATCAGAAATTTTGGAAAACTTGAGAAAATCGCCCTTTGTAACCTCCATTTGGAAATGATTGCAGTGAAATGTTAAACTTAAGGGAAATCATATTGCAGGAGCAGCCTATTGGCCCATTTCAGAGAATCTTTTCGGTTACCATTCCATGCCCTCAACATTAATACAGGGACAAATTTATTGACACCGGATGAAGATAATCTCTTAATCAGTATACATGAAGAAAAGTGATGAAAATAGATTGAATTCAACTTTGTCACAACAACCCATTGTAGCAAATATGCAATTGTTCTCTACTCTACTGACAACTTTGAGTCCTGAAGACGTGGTCACTTGAAAAAGGGACCTATTATTCTAAACTATCATTAGTCCAGTAGTCATGAACATTTATAAAAAATATAACCCTTTTCCTTGCATACATTTTGGAAAATAACTCTGCTTATATGCATTTTTTTATTAAAGGTCGTATGCAGGTTTCTATTTTTATAGTGTTTTTGGTCCAAGACAAAATTGATCTTTTTTGATGACCTTAAATTAAAGGCTGAAATTTGGCAATGAGTAGGGTTATGTGGGAAAAGTGACTTATATGTTGTGCAAGATATGTGAGACAAGATTGTTTATAAAATTGAAATAGATACCTTTTCAGAGTCATTATTTTTGCAGCACGTAGCTTGCAGGATCATCACGATCCCTTCATTCAGCGTGAGTGTGAATCCCTCCTAGTCACATAACCACCCGAAAGGGCAGTCATGTGACAACAGATCATCGTAGATGGCAGGCAGTTTGTATCCTCCATCCCTGTTGAGTGTTGGTTGCTGGCTGTGGATTTCAACAGATTCTCTTATCTTCCTCTTCCAGAAGTGGTCATCCCGTGCAACAATAATGACGTCATCCATGTTTATATAATGGTTCAATTTATTGCACACTCGCTCTGAATGAAGGGATCGTGATGATCCCGCAAGCTACGTGCTGCAAAAATAATGACTCTGTAAAGGTATCTATTTCAATTTTATGATCATGACAAAGTCCAATATCAGTATACACGCTGCTAAGATTGTTTATGTTTCTTGGCCTGTAACTTATTGAAATATAGAAATATTGTATGTAGCATTGTAACTTGTTACTATCCACTGAATCATCTATTTTATTTTCACAGCCTGGACCCGGTGAAACAGAACCATTCCAACTCACAATAGAAAGACTTGAACAGGGCCTACAACAAGCTAAAGAACAGGTATTTCAACAGGGAATATATTTTCATATTATCTTGTATACCTGTACATTAAGACTAGATTAAAAAGTTGGTCAAAATCGCAGGATAAAATGTAACATCTTATGGACAATGGATCATGCAAAAACACTGGTTTAGCTTGAGGAGGTTGTACAGGGTGTGCCAATAAAAACGCAAGATTTTTTGTGATTTTTTTCTGGGAGAATTAGGCTACATGTAATAAAAACAATTATCACATGTTATTGTACATAATCTCAGCTTCAAATAGCATTTTGTTTCGTAAAATTTGAGCGTTTAATTCTGAAGT
>JXSR01S010739.1:12578-25110 GCA_000969725.1 Ophiothrix spiculata
ATTTGATCTCTTCACCATATTTTTACTTTAGCAGCCATTTATTTAAAATCTTCAATCACGACTTTCCGCTCATTTTGCCAGAGCACCACTCATATAGTGTGTTGCGTCTGGCCCGATTAAGGGGCTAGCTGTACATTTATTATAGATGTTGGGGGGGGGGGGTTGTTGAGTGGGGGTTGGGGTGGTGATGGTTAGCATGATGGGTATAGACATGTGTAGTCCAGGAGGAAGTGCACTCCCCTCACAATTGAATGACGATGCCTCATTCGCATATACCTATAATAGGCCTATATGTCATCACTCAAGTACTGCATCACTCACGAGTGAAGCAAGGGAACAACCGTCGAGAGGAGTCTAGGGGAAAGTGTCGTGGCAGTTTTGAAATAATTGGAATGCCCTTTAGGTTAATTCCCCTCACAGTGAGGAGTGTACCTTTAAATGTAGAAAAGAAAGTGGATGGAGAAGAGAAAACAAATACAAGAAAAGAGATTAAAAATAGTTTGGAATGTCGTAAAAAACGTTTTGTTTTTTTCGCTTTGTTTTTCTTTTTTCTTTTCTTTTTTCTTTTTTCTTTTTCTTTCTTTTTTTTTTTTTTTTTTAATTGTCACTTTTCAAAAGCTACGTCAAAAAACGTGGTTGACATTCGGGGGATTTGATACTCGTGCCCAACCACTCAAAAATCCTGGGCAGGTCACTGACCTATTTGAAAGGTATGCCACATATAAAAAATGTTTCACTCTCGTTTGAAGCAAGACTCTTGATTGTTCGTTAAACAAATTAAGAAGCTTTAATGAGCCAGTATACTGCCGATTGGCGATCTAAGATGGTCACTTTGGCTGAAATGCCTTTGGCGATTTTTGACAATATTATTGACTACAGCGCTGCCCGTCCAGTGGCATTTGTTGTATTATACTCACCGACAAAAGCAAAACAAATCACCCGTGTTTTAAGCAAGGTTGAATGTACCCTTATAATTTTCTTAAAATGTGTCCTGTTCATGTCTAAGTACAGATTGGAAAAGCATCTATAGCATATTTGAGACTGCACAATAATTGAAGAAAGAAGGAAAAGAAGGACTAATATAATAGATTTAGATGTCTACGATCTTAACAATATTTCAGATGCATATGGTATTCCTATCAGTTTTTGAAATGGTAATTATATTCGAAATATTTGTGAGGTGCAGGATTGCGTCTTTTTGACAAAAATGTTCCATTCAATGGCAATACTCTATTCATTTATTTCAAGAACGGCGCAATTCTACAAATAGTAACAATGCTGAACCTTCAAGACTTTTTGGCTATGTCCATTGTTGTATTTTAGATCTAAGCCAACAATTTGTTGATGTGCAAAAACCTGATATTTCTTAATCGATTCAATTCAAATTACCCCTTGACCACACAAGTCTCCATCCAATTCTTTAAATTAAGTTGAAGACGTTTCCTATATTTATCGTATATAATTTTCAACCTTTTCTGATGTCACAATGCATATCCATATCACCATGGAAGAATTGAGTTATTTCTTTTAAAACTAAAAAACACACTGACAATTAAAATAAAATAAAAAGTAAATTAACTGTGTTCAATAAAAAAATGAATGGCAATTTTTTTCAGGTATTTGCAGATTTAATATTATCGTTAGTTCTTATCTCTAATACTTTGTGGATATTTTTTCCGAGTTTGGCGCCATATAGTAAAGAAACAGACAGCCTGAATATATCCCAGAGTGCATTCTGATTTTACTTCAATATATGGGTACCTGAGAAGAAGATAGTGATCTAGTCGATGGCGCAGTATACGTCACAAGTACCCGATATTTTGGGGTAAAACCATGTTGTATCTTGGGATATGCGCAAGTCGTCTGTTCCCTAGTTGCATAACCTAAATATTGCATTCCAACAAACACCATTAAACAAAATCCCCAAGTGTGTGTTGATTGAATTGGAGTAGTTTGAAATTGCATAAAAATGATTAATAATAATAAACGAGGCAAATTATGACGACTGTAAATGTTTATAACAGGTCAATTGTTGATCGTTCTTTGTACCACCTTTCTTAATAAAAAAGCGCAGTATGTTTAACATAGATTATGGTCACAATAACTCGTACGAGTAGTCCGTTTAAAAAGACCACTTGGAAAAATGAACTTGGTTTTGTTAGATAGGTATGGTCTTCTCCTATCCAACGATACCAAGGTCACAAATATCTACCAAAGTATTACGTAATTATGACGTCATAAAGGTCTTTTAGGTCGAAAAATCGTAATTTCGGCAAAAAAGGTCACCAAAATAATTTTTTTTCTAAATAACGGAATTTCATCTCTTTTTTTATATATATTTTTGCAAAAAAAGAAGAGAAATGATAATCCTGCAAGTTTCAGCCTCATAGCATGCATATATATTTTTTTTTCAAAATGGCGACTTAAAATGGTCAAAAATGTCACCGGGTTGCAAAAACCTTCCCCCCCCCACACTTATAAATTTAAATGGCCAACTCTAACCCCACCTTAGGTGGTACCCCCCCCCCTTATTTGTCATCAAAATGACCGAAACGGACGTAAAAGAGATTACCCCAAAACCCAGTGCTTTAGTCTTTTTAACCTGCGGGGAAAAACCTCCCTGGTTAGTCAAGGTTAAAAAACCGCTGTGTACATTGACGACAGCAGATGAGCTAGTGATTAAAAAGGGGTTTACAAACTCGTGATCAGGAGCTATTCAACAAATCGATGTAATAAGGAATAGGACTTCTAGAAAACCTCGGCGTACGAGCAGGTAGTGAGTTGAAATCACTGGCATCCCTAAGTTTTCTGCCACGAAGTTCAACTGCAAGCTTATACGAGCAGATTTGGCAGAAAACTAGCAAATTTAAGGCAATGGTCCTCCCTCCTAGAAGAGGGAGTTGCTAATTTAAGAACATGTAATGTAATCTTTTGATATTTTACCTACAATCGCTTAAAATAACACAAACATATGTTGGTAAAAAATAAGTAACCGAATAAAAGAATAGGGCTGATTTTCACCGTTTTAATCTACTTTGGACATAAAGGTAGTTAAATTGTTTGTCAGCATTGTATGCATTTGTCTGAAACTTATGATTTTTTGTTTTTGCTTAACAGGGAAGAACTATTTCGGGCCTTACTGGCCTTCCAGTTCTTTCCTCCATAAAGTATGTTTGTTTGTATTTCTGTTATATTTCTTATGTATTTTTTATGGAATAAAAGAATATGAATGAATGAATGAATGAAGGTTTGTTATGTAACAATGTGGTTAAGACTAAATAACATTCCATTAAAAATTTTGCTTCTCAACTGCTTTTCCACACCATTTGAAAAACATAGAAGCATATTTTCATAAAATCAAATTGATAAGCCAGTTTCCACGACTAACATGTGTACTTCTGGCAAAAACCACAGAGAAAACAGTATCTCTTCCAACAATTTGTTTTTAAAATCTAATGAAAATTTTGCATTTGTAACTGTTTATACAAATATGAGATTTTTGTTTCAAAAGAAGCACCAGGTCATGATTAAACATTTCGTTAAAGATGCGCAGGGATATATCTCGACATTTGCAGAAATAAAAAATTCATATATTATTAAGGGCATGGAGATCGATTAAGCAGAGGAGGGATATTGAATTTAAACATGAAGAACGTGTCCTTTGAGTTTTATATAAAGTATTGTTATGACATTAAATGAAATATCTACTATCGTCTGGTAGTAAAGAATCAATATGAAATTACATTAGCCCATATATTTTCTGTGAAATACTTTATTTTACTGACATTAAAGCATAGAGGATAGATATTGAATTAAAAACGTGAAGAACGTATCCTTTGTGTTTCAAATTAAGTACTATTATAACATATCTACGACATGAAATGCAATATACACAATCGTTTGGTAGTAAAAATAATATGAATCTCACATTAGCCATGTTTCCTGTGAAATATTTTATTTTACTGACATTAGAGCACGCACACATAAATGGGGGGAAATATTTTATATTGTTAGCTGAAATAAAATTAATTTGAAAAACTTAATAGATTCAGAAAACAGTCACGTAACTGTCTGGTAACAATTAGACATGGACGTGATCGATGGAGGGGCTAGAGTAGGTTTGTTTAATAATGCTTTTAGATGAACAGGGATATAATTTAGAATTTCTTAGAAACAAAAATATATGTTTCAGTGTTGACATTATTTTTACAGTGTATTTATTTATATATTAATTTGTTAAGAGACAGGTGTAGCAAAGGAGTGATATTGAATTCAAAAATGAAGAACGTGTCCTTTATTTTAGTCGTGTTTGTGTATTCTGTGATGTCAGTATTGTTTTCACTTGACTCTTACCAAAGTCATTGAGGGTTTGCCTATCAACAGGCAATACTGATCTTCCAATTCTTTCCTCGATATGTCCGTCGTTGGTTTATTGTTGGTGTATTATTCTAGAATTGAAACATGAAGATTTAAACTGTCGATTCGATCCATAATCATAATACGAAATTCATAAACTTCACATGCCATATCATTATCAATCGTGGGATGCGGAGCGGGTGACCACAAGGTTTCTCCATGAGCTACAATTATCAGCTAGTGTGGCAATTGGGTAATGTATTTGAAAACATGACGTAACGAAAAAGCATAAACCACTAAATCCTGAACCTTTTCATTAAATTCAGGGCTAAAATACAAATGTTGACATACCTACTCTAATCACGATTCTCTAACTGATTAAAGTAGCACGTGAATGATGGTGCTAGAACTTCTACAACTTTTTATTCTAACAATGAAATCGCTTTTACCTGTAGATTCAAATTAAGCTGTGCAACATTTTGCCCATAACACATTTGCCTTTGGCACTTGCTTAGATCAACTCACCCTTTGCGGTCATATAAAGTAGCTGTTTTGCCGTTAATCTTCAATTATCGCAACATCATGTGTAAATATGACTGTAAAACATGAACATTAAAAATAATCAGTTTAACGCATGGCACGATATATGATGGGCAAAATTGCAATTAGATTTAGCACAAAGATTTCTATTCATAATTTAAAGAGGAATATCATGTGCATGCCTTGAAGCACATCGATACTGACAGGTTATAGCCATCCATCATTCTGAACAACTGCTACGATTCATAGTAATACTTGAATTTCTTGTTGTTCAGTGTATATCTGCAACGGGGAGGTATCAAGTATGTATAGTTACGTCACCTATCAGCAGAAATAAATGTTTGCCTTTATGTAACTACGGGGGTGGTTGCCACCTCGAAAAATTTTAAATCGCCATTTTGAAAAATGTCTGCATGCTATGGACTTGAAACTTACAGGACTTGTTAGAATTGTTGATTTTTTTATTTATTAGCAAACAACTCGACGAAAATCGGATATTAAGAGCATTTATAGCGATTTCTTTTTTAAAAGTGACAATTTTTGCCAAAAGTCGATTTTTTTTCGGTCAGGAAATACTTTGTGACGTCATAATTTCGTAACGCCTCGACCAATTTTCGTGATCTTGGTACCAATGGAAGAGGAAACCCTACCATATACTATATTACCAAGCAATATAACTTTAGGGTCCCAATATTAAAATCACAGGGGGTGGTAACCAACCCCCCGACCCGCCAGGAAGAGGTGTTACAAAAAAAAAGGATCAGGAAGACGAGGGTTAAAGATTTTCATCTGAATTCCCCTCAGTGTCGTGCTTCTTATTTTCAGGTATACAAGACCTTTTATGCTCTTCGCTCCAGCTCAACCAACAAATTCCGTGTGCCTCGCTCCAATAGACAACATGCTGATCAACAAAAGTTCACAAAATCGTAACTGTCTAAAGAAGTATCAAATTAACACTTAAGTGACCATTGTATTTCCACCCGAGAAAATCAAGAGGGGATTCCTAGGGACCCCCCCCCCTTTTTTTTTTCTTTTTTAAACACCCTTCCGATATTAATTTTACGTTGAAAGTCTGGTTAATGATAAGCATGTAAAAACAACAAAGATACAGAACAAATGAAAATCCGATGAATTGTTTCAAAATGGCGTCAACAATTTTCCCGCCAAAATTTCAAAAGCCCTGTTCCCGAACGATTTTTCGCATTAAATTTTCTTAGCCACTGAGGGACCCGCTGTGTTAAGTTTGACAACTACATGGAGCTTCGATGTATTTTTTGCGTTTTCTCGCGAAAACCTGTTGTAGGGCCAGTAAGAACCCCCACCCGGTCACTTAAGTGTTAATCCTACATTACATGATATGTCAGTCGAAGTATTGCATGAGCTATTGTCTTTTTGAGCAAGAGAAAAAGCAAATATTATTTTGCTTGTGAGCAAAAAAAGATTGCGGATGGTAACCACTCAAATGACAATTCAATTATTCGACTCAATTTATGCATTTAACCCGTGTTATACGGAACGATTTTTACAAACATATTATACGGAGGGTGGTGGGTGTTGATGCAACCCCCTACTTTTTAAAGTGAATCCCCCAGACCCCCGTTTGTGGTACCAATGGATAGGTATGCGTCCTGTCTTTCCATTGATACCAAATTCAAGGTCATTCGTTTATGTATCACGTCTAAATTACCAAAATATGAAAATAAGTACGGACAATATGTGAATGAATTATCTTCTTGTCTGAAAATATGGCGTTCATCGAATAGGAATGACAAGTAACCCTTCAGTGGCGTAGCTAGGATGTCTGGCGCCCGGGGCAAGAATTGAAACTGGTGCCCCCCCCCCGCGGGCAAAATACTGGCGCCTCCCCCCTGGTAGACCCCCAAAAATGGCAACAGCTTTGAAAAACGTCTCTTTTTTGGTGAAAATTGGCAATTTCTGCTATAGTTTGTTTTAAAAAAAAAATCAGCGCGCGAAGCGCGCAAAAAATTTGCGGTTTTTGGCAATTATATTTGCTTTTTTAAGCTAAACATATACTGAAATTATAAGGGCACGCAGAGCGTGCAAAAAATTTAGGATAAAATTGGCTAATTGCCTAATAAGGAAAGCCCTGGTGGAGGTCGAGGGGGCGAAGCCCCTGAAGCTAAAGGGTTTTACTGCATTTTGTGGGTATATGAATATGTATGATGATATTTGAGGGCAAAAGTATTCTTTTCTCTTCTCCTTTTTTTTCTCCCCTCTTTTCCCCTTTTTTTCTTTCTCTTCTCTGTTTTCCTTTTTGTAATTCTAGCGCCCCCTGCGGGTGGCGCCCGGGGCACGTGCCCCCCCTTGCCCCCCCCCCTAGCAACGCCACTGTAACCCTTGTTCAACATAAACAACAAAAAAAATGAAATCCATGTCTATCGGTATCTTTAATTCATCACATTCGAATGTACAATTTTCAATGTAGTCGGCAACATTTCCTTTGAAAGTATTCATGCATGCATGAAATGCTTTTACCATAAAATATCCGTGATACAAAACTTCATCTACTAATTGATTGAAAGAAATGAGCGGGTACGACGGTGTCCCAGAGGCGAATAGGAATCATTAAGTTAACGAAATATTATTTGAAATATATTATTCGCTCATGAGGCGAATTGTATAGAATCAAAGTTAAAATACAGAACATTCATAATAATAGTTTTAATTGAATATACCATTGCTATGGTTATTATGCCTGACGTCACTAGACTTCTTTTTCTCAATAATAAATTATGTTTAGAAATACCCACCTAGAAATGCGGTATAGTTTGATCCTTGTACCTCTATTGTAAGTTTTATATACTTGTATTTGGACTTGAATAAGAATTGAATAAAACATATAAAAATAGTTGACCTAGATGGTCTAATTATCTTTATCACAAAATTCAATCGGTGAGGAGTTATCACTCTGTTGAGGAAGTTTAGTGATGCCTCGCGCCTATAATTAAAAAAACAGACCAAAGCTTTTTGAAAGAGGAACATGTTGAGACCATTTTTAACAAAATCAGACACTTTTGAAAGTTTGGACTTACAGGGTCAAATCCGAGATCCATGATGTGACCTTTCAGATTTTTGGCTATAAATCCGGAACTATATGTCAGGAATAAATAAAAGTATACCTTTTCTGCTTCATTGTACAAGGAACAAGTCGGTGGTTTTAACAAGATTTGACAAATTTTGAAATTTCTTCCCTTGTTTTAGCAGCCATTTTGTTTTAAGCAAATTAACCAACTTTGATAAGCTTACATTTTCCTATATTTTCGACATTGTTGTTTGGGAAGGTCATCAACAGATAATTTTAGCCTGAAACTCTTATGTTTTTCAACGTTGTTCGAAGAAAACAAATGTTAACACAGAACCTTAATTCCATTTAAACCGAGCTATAGTTTGTCCCTTTTTTGTTTGTTTGTTTGTTTTTTGCTATGCAATTCGTTGAACAAATATTGCAAAAAGACCTTGCCATATATGCGGAAGCAATAAAACGAAAAATAATTTAAAATAATAATAATAATAATAAACAGAATTGTTGTTAAGTTTATTCTAATTGTAAAGAATCACCAGTTTAATGAACTTAAATGAGACAAAAATACCAAAAGTATTTTGGTCTCAGCTTAAGTAGCACTTGAAAACATTTTTTAAGATGTTTTCAAGCCTTAAAAAGCTGTTATGATTATTGGACGAGTTGTAGGATTGTTTAGATTGAAAACAACCTGCCGGTGTAAACAACGTCACATATTCCTGTGATTTGCCGAAATAGATTGGTCCTTTGCATGCATAACGTTGTCTTGCAACTAAGGGATTGAAACATACTTGTCCGTACATTTATAAGGGGAAAGTTTGGACAACTTCATTACTTCAATACAATATTTAGGATAAATACTTGTTAGCTTAGTACATAACAATATATCATATACATGTTTATCACCATTTATATAGGTTTTATTTGCATTAACGTATTCAATTACACTGATAAGAAGGACATATACGTTATTTCAGTTAAAGACTACTTATGGTATAAAATTACAATGATAAGATATACTTACAAAACTAATGGCTGATTCTTGTAGCATCTGATCAATTTGATTTATTCCACAAACTATTCGAAATGCGTTGATATTTATGTTACAAATTATATTAAAGAAAAAGGTGCTAGTAGTTAGTTTATAGTGGTATGAGTCTCTGGTGTACCTAGTCTTTGTCAAAGACGCTTCGAAATGCAACTCAAGTGAGCGTCAAAGGCGCAAATCGAGCGCCAGAGGCGTGAGTTCGCAAACATCTACGAGCGCTGAGCGAACCGAAGCGCGAGGCTGAGCGAAGCGAAGAGAGGGCAGTATAACCAAATCAAAATGAATAGAAGTAAAATCAATCGTCTTGATGAAAGACTATGTTGTACCATTATATCATCATCTTGCTTGAAAATAACCACGCTTTTAAATTGTTTAAGGTTTCGGTTCAGTGGCATACTGGTTAATTCTAAACAGTTTTACTGTCTTGATTAATCAATATAGTAAAAATGTATTGTGTCAGAAATAATAAAAGAAAGGGAAAAAAAACACAATAGCTTACAAAATCTTACAACAAAAGAGTGATCATCACCAAAAACATTATTTGTGAATCAGTGTCCTTATGTCCAGATCATTAGACTAAGATCATGATTGACCTGATCTTGATTAGAGATATGTGGAGATCAGAAGTGGATAACACAAAATCATTTCAAAGTGTTGATGTTGGATCAGACCACTCCCTTATTATTGCAAAGCTGAGAGTGAAATTCAAAGTTGAGAAGAAAGACCAAAAGAAAAAGAAGTGGAACCTTACCAAGCTTGATGACCCTAGTGCAGAAAATAAATTTCAGTTGAAACTGCAAAACAGTTTTCGGTTGCTTGATGATGAACTAGACACAAATAAATCCAATGCAGACTCTTTGCTTGAAAAAACACCACAATCATCAAAGAGACAACAGATGAAGTCCTTAGAATTCATCGAGTAAAGAAGAAGCCCTGGATCTCCGATGCAACTCTTGCACTGACGGATGAAAGAAGGAAAGCAAGGAAGAATGCCATTCAAGATGATAACATTCGTCTAGAGTACAACCACCTGACAAGACTGATTAAAATGGCCTTAAAGCTGACAAAGAAAAATCGTTCAATGACAAATGCAACATCTTGGAGGACAACATGCAACAGAACAAGAGCAAAGAGGTCTACAACACCATCAAGACCATAACTAATGGTGTAGATATAAAAACTACATCCATCTCTATCCGCAGCAGTAATGGTGAGCTTCTTTCCAATCCAGCTGAAGTAGAACAAAGATGGTTTGAATATGGTAAGGTCCTTCATCATCAGCCTACCATTGATCTGTCCTGTCTTCATCCATCAAATAGTAGCCGTTATACTCTGGATAGTGAGCCATCCATTCTCCGTTCTGGAGTTGACGCAGCTGTCAAAATGCTGAAGTCAGGAAAAGTCCCAGGTTCTGATGGGATTCCAGGAGAACTGCTTAAGCATGGTGATGAGTGCATCATTGACCAATTGCACAATATCTGCAATTACATCTGGATAAATGAACACATCCAGAAGAATGGTCAAAATCTATCATTCTTACCATGCCCAAGAAGGGAGACATCACCAAGTGTGAGAACTACAGGACCATCAGCCTGATTAACCATTCCAGCAAAATTTTCAGACACGAAGATACTTCATTTACATACACTTGTTATACAAAAGCTTCAGGACCAAAAAAAAAATACCCCGAAATCTATGTCTGTCGGTATCTTTTTTTTTTTTGCACCACATTCCCATCGAATGAATGTAGAATTTTCAATATAGTCGGCAACATTTTCTTTGAAATTCATTCAGTATTCATGCATGAAATGCCCTTTTTTAATAAAGTATCAGTGATAAGAACTTTATGTAATAATTGATGGTAAAGAAATAGAAGCATGCACGACGCTGTCCCCGAGGTGAAGTGAAACCATTACAGTAGATTAAGCAAAACAGCATTATTTGAAATATATTATTTGCTCATTAGGCTATTTGTCTAGTTCTTTCTTTTATAAATTAAGTAGTGATGTTGGAAAAGGGTTATGATAATAGTTTCAATTCATTTAATCATTGCAATGGTTATAGGCCAAATTCTTAAATGGACACCAATATTAAATACTGATATGAGTGTTGAGTATGTTTAGCTTGGCACATTACATGTTACTTGCCTTAAACTTTTGTACCGTTGATTTTGACATTTCACCGGTAATAAATCATCCAATATTTAGTCAACAAACCACTAAGTTACCATTTTTCATGCCTTGAAGGACATGAATATGCCCTGAGGGTGTCATTGTGTCCTTCACAACCCTCGAAATAGACCACATAGTAGTGGGTGGGCTAAATATTGGATGATTTATTACCAGTGAAATGTCAAAATCAGTGGTACAAAAGTTTAAGGCAAGTAACGTGTAATGATGTAAACATGACCGCAGATGTATTATGCTCCCTTTTTTGGTTAGCACTTTAGACTGAATCTTACATTAATCTCATGGTAAAGTAAAGACAAAGATCATTCTAGAAATGAACAAAAAAATATCTAGCTAACAAAATCGATTTTACAAACAGGAAACGATTTATTTCAGCACATTGCATTGCATAGCCCTCATAATATTTTCATATTCATATTTTCATATACGATCGTATATTCATATTTATTATTTCCATATAAAAAAAAAACAAGGTTTTTACAGCGAAACAACACAAACAAAACTTTAAAAAAACATATGGAGGAGTTAGGCCTGAAGGCCAAAGAGGCCTGTAAAGTAGTCTACCCTTGGTAACATAAACATACTACAGTAATGACCACTAAATAAAATAAGACAAGACAAGAACAGGCTCAAAAAATCGAAAAACATGAGTCACAAGATGATGTGACTAGATAATTTCTTACGTTTAAAATTCATGTGTACTTTTTATAAGAGATTTTTTAAATGCATATCGAAAATGTTTGACAGTTATTGTTTCTTTTATTGATTTCGGGAGCGAGTTCCAGAGGAAAATGAGTTTTTGTTATTTGTTATATTAAGGTCATTGACGTGTCTTGTGGGATAGTTGTGGACATCGAAGCGTTTTGTAAACTAGTTCTTAAATGCTAAATGAAGATCATTTATAGATAGTTTTAGAAATACAATCTATATGATTTTTCCATGTTAGGCACTCATCAATTAGCACACTTAGAAATTGTGTGCATTTCAATCTGTCCAGAAAAGCATCATTTAAATTAACCGTTAAATCATTGTGAACTTGTGAAGTCATATGGGGTAGGCCTATCATGTATTTCGTTTTACTGGCGTAAGCTGATAATTTATTTGCCTTGAACCAGTTACTGACTTCCCTCATTATTGATATTGCTACTGGTATCTTTATGTGAATTCGAAATAGTAGTGTCATCGGCCAACAATAGAAAATCAAGAACATTTGATGCGCAAGTCATTTATGTACAGTATGAACAATAATGGGCCAAATATAACACTGAAAACCTAAACTGGTCAGTGTGACTAACTTTAAGCTAGTCCAGACGGTACACATCTAGACAAGCTTTAAGTTAGTCTGTATTGCTGGACTAA
>JXSR01S010741.1:34556-45915 GCA_000969725.1 Ophiothrix spiculata
TTTTGAGTGATTTTCAGCTGAAATAGTCATATTTTTATGAGAAAAAAAGCAGTTCTTGAGACCTCAATTCGGGGAAAAACAATTCCATAGATCAAAAATCCGTTCTGCAAGACCCTATGTTGGATATCGCGGATCTCACATACCTACCAAAATTTATTTGAGGTCCCCACCTTTGGGGGGGGGGGGAGGGAGGACACCCCTTCCGACTCCCCCTTGGATCTGCTACTTCCTCTGCTACACAATTCACTGCTATTTTCTACTGTACTATTACTACTTAAAATTATGATAAGGACAAGGCAATTTTATTCAAAGTGTAATCAGAAATGTTGTCTTTTTTTAATCAAATGAAAAAGCAATACAAACAAAACATAGGTCTACACAATACTGTCAACATCGAGAAGTACACCTTTGTACAAAAAGAAACGCACCATGTCTTTAGATCGGCAGTGTGTCAAAGTCTTAAGATTATGAACGTTTCCGAAATATTCATTTTATTGCTGTATCTTTGCTGTTTCAAAAAACAAATGACTTGTGAAAATTTGTGCGAAAATGGCTGAGATAGAATGTTTGAAAGATGCTGAACCCCCAAACAATTGTTGCTCTTTATGATGATTTCAGCTATACAGTTAGGCCCGGTGCAGACTCCACTATCGTATAGAATATTTTGCTCAGAATATTCTATGATGACGACAAAATGACGTAGACCATCGAATAAATAACAGTTTTATTCGATGGCCTACGTCATTTTGTCGTCAGCATAGAATATTCTAAGCAAAATATTCTATACGATAGAGGAGTCTGCACCGGGCCTTATAATCCAGTCACACAGGCCAGCTAATTGTGATCATTACTGAGTTTGTCATATCATGCCTCATCATGGTCATTATAACAACTTCAATAGCATTGCATAGTAGTAGCTGTAAGGTGCCCATTGAAACTATATTGTAAAGTGCAACAATTTTTAAGGGTTTCAGCATCTTGCGAACGTTGTATCTCAGCTATTTTCACAGAATACATGTAATCTCTGCTGTGTATAAACCACACCTACCTATGATGGCACTCTGATGTACCACCAAAATAACCCCGGGAAAAACAACATGAGGTAATCTTGCTGTGTACAAACCACACCTACCTTTCACCATCATCCTCTCAGCATTTCTCTGATTGAAGCTTCCGCCTGTTATCCTGTAATGTCCTCCGGCAGCTCCTCCAGTAAATCGGCCATAGTTCCTATGACCCACAGGACTCCGCGATAAATAAATGGAAGTTCCTTTAGTGTTTTTAGTGCTAGGCACTTGCGGGCTTTTCCGTGAAGCGCCAGCTAGTGGTGGAAGTTTTCGATTGCTAGTTTGTCGGGCGGGGCTTGACATATCGGGTTCTTTTTTATACTTCATAGGTGTGACCCTTCCTTCGGAAATATCTGGCTTGAATGTAGTCTTATAAATTCAGACTGCTTTTCAAAGTTTGGTTTCTACCATGGTTGTGGTTCATTGTGGAAAGTTGCTCTTTCCATAAACAATTTGATCAAAAGTCTTTATGCCATGTCTGGGTTGATCGGGGTTTCCTTTCCCCCTCGTAAACAGTTTCGCAAAGAAGTTTTGATGAATACTGCATTCATACTCCAATCAGTCTGCAAATCATCAGCTGAAATCTAGGTGCATTTGTTCCATCATCTTATTTATCCAACTTCACATATGTTACACTGAAAAATAAAATAGAGGTGAGATGCTTTAGCAAACATAATTTTTAATTTCACCAAAATAAATAAATACTGGGGATTTATAGTGCGCTATGCGTCCCAGATTTGTTATTCAAAAGATTTATTATTTGTTTATTTGCAGCTTCTGAACACTTTACAGGTTCGCTGACCACTATGGTCCAAGTTAGCTCCATTACATACCAAGCATCATTTCAGGTTCTGCGACAACCTCTAGGGGCGCTGAACCTAGATCAGCACGCGTATGCACCAATGCTACCCGGATCAGCTCCCCAAGTTTCTTACGGGTTTCCATGAGACAATTAGCAGTTAGTTTCTTGTCCAAGGGAATTTCAAGCACACTCAACTTTTGGCATCAGTGGGGTTCGAACTTGGGACCTTCGACACTGCAAGCGAGTGCCTTACTGTTTGAGCATATAGCAGTCAAGATATAATCAGTTTGATAAACCTCTATGTAGGACCTTCTGTTCATTCAGATACAGCCTAATTTTCAAAACACTCCAAATTCAATACACAATAATTTCCAATTAAATTTCAATTCTGGCTACGTCATATATCTTACTAAGAAAGGGATGAAGTCATCTTTAAAAAAACATCCCTGGCAGAGCAGCAATTAAGCGACCTTCCTGGGAGTTAATAAAGATTTTCTTTCTTGTAATAAAAACATTTATCAAGTTTTGACAGATAAAGTGCAAAATTAATTTGACTTTCTTCAAAATTTGTTATTTAATTTACAAAATAGTTCATTGGCCAAACCATTTCCATTAACATTAAAGATAGCAACAAAGTATGGAAACAAAAAAGTGAGATTAAAATTAATAGATAGAAACGAAGTATGGAAACATAATTAAGTGAGCGCATGGTCAATATAAACGGATGAAAAATTGACCTCTAAATGAATGAAATTTTATTGAGATTTATTAAGTTCAGTTTGCTATTAACTTTTTAAATCTTATATATGGCAAAATCAATCAAATAATTTCGTACAATGCTTGATTCTCAGCTTTTATCTCATTCTGAATCAATAATGTTTAATAGTGCTCGCTGATAACACCAAAATACTTAAAAACATATCTTTCCAAGTAAACTTTATAGATGATTGATGCTATTAATTGAAGGGTGATGACCATATCTCTTATGAAATGGACTACCGAGTGAGTCAATAAAAGTGCAATAGTTGAAATGGGTGCCATATTTAAAGAACAAGATAAATACAAAACAAATAACTTTTGTTTCAAATAAGATCATGGATTTACCTTAAGAATGTTGAAAGAATGGTGATAATTGATAAAGGTGTTCCAAAGATATGCTCATTTTAATAGGGTGGAATAAAATCATGTCTGTCCAACTTAGAACATTTTGATCATATTTCTCATAAGGATGGAATGTGACATTTCCTTTTTTTTTTTTGTTATTTGACCCTGATAAGACGTTTTTGGGCCTTTAGAAGTGTAATTTAGTTTTAAAGTGACCGAAGTCCTGCTCTTCCTCTCCATGAAGTTTGATACACCTCTTGGCCATTGTCTCCTCTCTTGCTCTTGGGGCTAGATTCAGGCATTAGCAATTTAAGTGGGACAGAAATGATTTTACACCACCCACTTAAAAATAAGCATATCTTTGGAAAGCATTTATCAATTATCCTCATTCTTTCAACATTTTATGCAAATCCATGATCTAATAAGAAACATAAGTTATTTGTTCAGTATTTATCTTGTTTTTTAAACATGGCTCCCATATCAACTATTGCACTTTTATTGACTCACTCGGTACACTGTACTAAATAATGCGTCAAGATAATGGTCTAGGAAAGAGAAATCCCTCTACTTATTTCAAAAAAATATCCTGATTTTTTCAATTGGTATTTTTCTTCATTTTGACTTACTGGGGCCCTACATGTATCATATAAATAAACGGTAGAGTACGGAACTATCGAGACCTTGTTGGACTATGTCTCTTTGTTTCCTTTGGCAAAAAACCTTACTCTAATTGCTCCATGGTTCGGAAATCACATTAGGCAGTTGGTCCTCTGTGTGAATGCTCCTTTTTGGGGCACCCAAACAGTGATGGTGAAGCTAATGCACATCTTAGCAAAATTTGAAAATCCTATAGAGTAAATATGAATTGCCCCATTTGAAAAAGATTCATCAGGATTGTTCATAGTTTAATAATTTATTTTTTTAATTGGTATTTTCTTCATTTTGAATTACTGGGGCCCTACATGTATCATAGGCATAAGTGGTTAGAGTACGGAACTCCTGACATAGAGGTTCTGGATTCGAGCCCAGATCAGACCAGGTCTCCTTGTTTCCTTGGGCAAAAAACCCTTACTCTAAATACTCCATGGTTTGGAAATCACATTATAAGCAGTTCTGTGTGAATGCTCCTTCTTGGGGCACCTAAACAGTGCCTGGTGAATAGGCATCTTAGCAAAATCTGAAAATTCTATGGAGTAAATATGAATTGCCCAACTTGGAAAAGATTCATCAGGATTGTTCACAGTTCATAATATCAGAAAGATAAGACAAAACCAATTACATTTTGTCTCAAGAGATATTTTGATTATTTCTATCACCAGTCTTGTTCACTCTGTACTGATGATTTGTTTGTTTGTTTCTTTCTTTCTTTATTCGGCAAAATCGACAGAATATAAAACAGTAACAGACATATGCATTCAGACAATTACAATGAATCCGACAATATATAAAAGACATGAGAAGGATACAAGTACAGACACCTTAATGCCGAAATGCCAGGATGACCCATAAAGTCTGGCCACATGTGTGCAAACTTAATTCCAATGGGGTCCAAACAAAAAGACAGAACGATGCCTGGAGAAAATTATCAGAACAAACAAAGTGGGAAGAGGGACACAAAGTTACACATATGAGGACGACTCTTGGGTCATCGCACTTCTGGCAAGGTGCTTTTTCATGGCATATTTATAATTACATTTGTCAAGAATCAATTTGATTTGAACTGGCAGATTATTCCAATCAAGTGTTGCTTGGTAGTAAAAAGATTTCTTAGCATATGAGCTAACCCTCGGGACATGGAAATTCAGAGCACTCGATCTGGTGGTATGCGAATGCATGTCAGAAATTTTGGTAAAAAATACATTGAAATATGATGGGCCAATTGAGTAAAAAATATTAAACATGTGGTTAAGCCTCAATTGACGAACCCTATTTGGGATGTCAAGCAGTCCGACAGTGTCAAAATGAGTTGGCCCAATATGTTCTCTTGGGGGTAAATTTAAAAAAAAAACGAATCATGATGGTGCAGTGTTTCTAGATGTTAACATCCTAGTCATCCAGTCAATCTGGGAATGTTAAGATTTAGAAACACCGCACCATCATCAATGCTGAGTAAAACAAGCCTCCTGATAGGAATAGTCAAAATATCTTGTGAGTACTGTACCAAATTTAATTGGATTTGTAATGAGAACTTTCTGATAAAGCCAAAAACATACTCGGCCTCCAAACAAATTTTTCGCTACCAAACATTTGGTCATGACGTCCAAATGACGAGTGACCCCAAACAAAATAACGTCAACACCGAGTTGAGACCAAATAAAATTTCGCGCTAGATTGCACATGCTATTGAATTGCCATATACATTGGACCAAATGTTTGCTACCCGTTCATACTTTAAGTTCGATGGCAAATAATTTGGTGACGTCACGACCAAATGTTTGGTAGGAAAAATTTTGTTTGGAGGCCGAGTATGATTTCGCCTTAAGAATTGCTCCAATCTGCTAACTTAATGTAAATGAATTCCTTGTCTAATTTACCTTTTAAAAAGTAAGAAAGAATTCCTTAGGCTGGAAGCCAACGATAACCCAAGAAAGCCTCTGACACAGCTTATATTTTAATTAGGGCCCAAGATCTTTCTTTATTTAGTAATAAGTGCACTTAATAATTTTCTACCTCATTATCCTTCTTTGAACTAAAATTAGCAATTGCCATAGCAATACTGAAAGGAAGATATTAGCATTGTTAAAAATAAAGCCGGGCTACCAGCCTTCAAATAACAGAGAGGGAAAGAGAAAAAGAGATATATTATCAACAATAAACTTAACCACATTTTAAGGCTAATGAAACTCAATTCTGAGTTTCCCGTCCCCCCACCCGCGTTATGAAATTTGGGTCGCGTTTGCCGACCAAAATCTGAAAATAATTCATTATTTTGAAAAAATTATGTCAAAAAATCGGCAAAATCTGTCTAAACAAATGCCTGACACATTGAATCATTCTTAAAATGAAAATTGCAGCACTAATACAGTGCTAACATGTGTATGCAATAAATAAAATACTAATAATGTTCATAGTATTGAAATTCTGTGGTGTTTTTTTGGTATATCAACATCAGCATTAAAATTGTAACAAGAGTGTAACAGAATTAAATGTTAAATTAAACAGAGACGTTTATTTATTTTTTTAGGTATGTTTTTCTTTTTAGTTGAAGGGTCTTAATCATAGTTTTTGGGTCTTGGTAGATAGGATTTCTCTTTTTCATTTCAATTCTTGTTGTTTCAGGGTCTAAACTTTGTTTTAAATCATAGGTTCTTGATCATTTTTTGTTGTTTTGTTCATTTTCTCAGACTTGGTTTTAGTTTTTTGGGGAGGTATTGGTATACATGTAGGTTCTTGCTTTTGTAAATATATTGTTGCAGGGTCCTAGTTTTGGGTCTTGGTAGATTCTCTTTGTTGCAAGGTCTGTTCTTAGGTTAAGGTCTTGAGCAGGTTCGTTTTGGATCCTAGTGGATACCGTATGTTCTTGGTTTATAATTTTAATTATTATTTTGTTGCAGCCTCTTAGTTTTGGGTCTTAGTAGGTTCTTGCTTTTTTGAAAATATCTTGTTGCGGGGTCCCATGCAGGTTTGGGTCTTGGTAGGTTCTTACATAATTATCTTTGTTGCAAGGTCTATTGCGACCTTGAGTAGGTCGATGCCTTTTTTACATACATTTATTTTTTTGTCTTTAATATAAAGTTTTGGTCTAAGTAGGACCTATATATAAGGTTGTAGGTATAAGCAGTGAATAATAAGCAGGTAAAAAATAAATTTGAAATGAAAAGGTTGAACGAACAACATTGGAATTTGCTGACAAAAAGGTTGAAGTAATGACATTTTGAAATAATGAATAATGAAAAAGTTGCCTCATTTATGGGCTGAAAAAAATGTGACGGGAAACTCGGAATTGAGTTTCATTAGCCTAATAATGGAAGTTGCATTTCAATGAAGGTCCGGGCTGGTAACTAATATTTCGGCTAACCATCAGAGTTCCTCAAGTTCAGAAGTTGACCCTATGTGAGACCAATAACTGGCAAAAATGGTTGAAATGATATCTGATCTGAGACCATAAATCTACCATATCTGTTCGAATGGATACCCTATCCGAGACTAAACCTGTTCAAATTAATACCCTATCTGAGACCCGTTTGCAAATGTGATGAAATAATTATTACAAGAAATCATAGGCAAAATGTAATTGTACACCATTTTACACTCTTAAGAAGTTGTTTTAGGTATTTGAAGGCAATTTAAACCTCTAGGGGAAATATGAACCATGGTAGCATGGTCAACCATGGTTGACCACACTCTTAAAAGTATCTAGTCATTTTTGACTAGAATCATGTGAAATATGACTTCACTTGCTAATCTAGTCAAAAATTTGACTAGAATGGTCTAGTCCACTGTGGGTCTAGTCAGTCAAATTTGAACAGAATCTAGTCAACATGATGAGAATATCTAGTCAAATTAACTAGAATTGAGTCAAATTTGACCAAAATTCTAGTCAATTTGACTAGAATCTAGTGAAGTCATATTTTACTCGACACCTCGTCAAATTTGATTAAGTGTTTTAAGAGTGCATGGTAACCATGGTGACTTGACCATAGTCAACCATGGTCAACATGGTTAGCATGGTTGACCATGGTGAAACATGTTTTGGCAAGGTTGACCATGGTCAAACATGGTCACTTTCTAATTTGACCATGGTTGACCATGGTCACCACAAGTAATCCATATCTGACTATGGTCAACCATGGTCAAATGTTAAAGTGAAAGTTTCTACCATGGCTAACTGTGGTTGGTCATCATTGGAGTGTGTTTGACCAAACAGTGACATTGACCATAGTCACCCATGCAGCCCATGTCTGACCATGGTCACAAGAAAATCCATCATGTTAACCATGGTTGGCCATGGTTCACCATGGTCAAACAGATACAATATTTAATCTTTTTATATAAAATTAGATTCACAAAATTTAACTTATAATACACTCTTTGGTTTCAAAACAAACAAAAGTGTGTACATGTAACCATGGTCAAATATGGAAAATAACCATGGTCAACCATAGTTAAACATAATCATATTGACCATGGTTGACCATGTTTTTGAAAAATGGCACCACCATGGTCAAAAACAACCTAAAGAGACCAAGGTCAACCATGGTCAAACATGCAGAGCTTTTGACCATGGTCACTTTGGACTGTGTTTGACAATGGCGTGCCATTTTTCAAAAACATGGTTAACCATTATAGTTTGACCATGGTCAGAACCCATGGTTAAACCATGTTTTTTTTGAATAGCAGGCACCATTGTCATTAATTCAAACATTCTTTTTTGTTTGATACCCTATATCGCCAAATTTGATAACCTATGTGAGACTTGCAGAGCACCGTGTCGATTTTGATACCCTATATTGCAAGTCTCGAGACCTGTCCAGGTCTCACCTTTTTGGTAACGCGGGTGGTTACCCGGTCAGAATACCCTCTATAGATACTCTGCAAACCTTGAAGTATGAAATAAGCAATCAAACTCTGTTATGAGATCCATAACATATCTAGTCTTGGTCCAAGATGGTCGGAATTAATTCATCCCCTATCCTAGCTTTCCGCGCAGTCTACATAGTATAACTATGGGTCCACTACTCGCCTTCGGCGAGTAATAGCTTTGGATAAATTCATGTTTAGTGAGACAACTTTACAGTTTACTAATTTAAAGCACCTTGAACAAGGCTACAGCATATCTCTTATATTCTGCAACATTGAGAACAAGCTTAAGCAGTTATGGATCAGGCACAGTGTTTCTGTAACCTGACCACTTGTTTTGACCACTTCTTCTGACCACTTGTTGCATACGCCCGTGTATAGTTTGGCGTATAAAATTTCAATTTACACTGTGTGTACGTTAGGCAAAAAAAAAAAGAATCTGTCTCAGCTTACTTAATGTCAAAACCCTAAGCGCTATGCGGTTTGTTTGTTTTTTAGTAAAAAAGGGCTACGCGGATGCGGATATACCCCCTAATTTTTTATTTATTTATTTGCATTTTCGGCCCCTATTTTTTTTTTCCGAAGGGGCCCTTCGGATGGAAATCGGATGAAAAATAAAAAAGATATGACCAATTTTGTAAGTACGTCTCTTTTTCTTCCAATCCAATGGGATTTACACAGTTAAGCAAGATATTACATATCACAATTTCTTATGGCATTATGATAAAAGCTAAAAGTACTCACAAAATTGGTCATATCTTTTTTATTTTTCATCCGATTTCTATAATTTTTTTCTGCATTTGAAAGCTATTTTATCTGCTTTACTACAATAACAAGAAAATTATGATTTGGTGCTTTTATCAAGGTCAAAATCAGTTTTAATCCGTGCACAATTTTTGTTGATACACGTGTTATGTTTTAATGTTAGTAACATACACACAATGTAAATTGAAATTTTAAACCGCAAACTAGGGTGTATTATATACAAGTGGTCAGAATAAGTGGTCAAAACAAGTGGTCAGGTTATGGAAACACTGGACCAGGTGCCAGAAATCTGAAGAAAGTGGCTGTTAGGTCTTAACAATTTCCAGAGAACCAGTATTTCGGAGCATTTCAATCCCAATTTTGATTTGGAAATTTATCAAGAATTTATCCATAAAAGAAGAACTTGGTTTAATTTTCTTCTGAAGAATATGTATTGTTTTTCCAAAGATGTCTATGTTTCAAGTTATTCACTTCAAATTTTGACTCGTACTAGAGACAAAAAATTATATACGTCAAGACCCGGATGCTGTTGAAGGGAAAATATCATCGCCTGGGTCTCATATTTTCTGTCCCACTGAGCACAAAAGGGTAAAATTTGCCCAGCGCCCGCTTAAGAAATATTTGACACATCATAAGTCAGCAAAGTTTGATTGTGTTTCTGAAAAAATTGAAAATGTTTGATATACTGGATTAGGCCCTATACTGAAGATAATTTTGATTCTGTTAATGTAGAGATATTTGAAAATGCTCACAGAATGCTCCCTTGCTGTGAAAAGGTATGGTCAAGAACATTGAATTACAGTCATGAATTACACATTAAACCAATACTGTTGGTATTAAAATTGAAGAACCCCCTGTCACCCATGACTTTTGATTTTTTTTAGCTTATTGGGTTTGTTTTGGGCAGATATTAATACGCTCCAAATGATTTGGCTTAAATATGCTTACTTTTTTAGTTATGGCCATTTGTTGAATTAAATTCAGGATCCCAAATTTAATTCCACATGTATTTTTATAGGAAAGCATGCATGTGCTTTATCAGTTTTTTGTCGGCAAAACAATTCTTTGACAAAATACACTTGAAAACGGTTTTAGATAGTCACATTCCTTCATTTTATGCTGTTTTTACTATGAAATGTTTTTGATCAAAATCTTATAGTATTGCTTTAAAGGTGTAGGTTCCTATTTTAGGAATGGTATAATTTATTAACTGATTGACCGTGACCTCTGAAATGCATTGTGCAAGGTTTCAACCTTAGCTTGTGTTTTGTTTTCTCTTGAGAGGCAAAAGAATGTATGCAACCCTTGGGATGAGGCTGTTATGTAAATACAAAAGAAATGGAAAATAGGTATACCAAGTAATTTTACATTTTGTGCTATAGGCCTATCACTTAAACTATAAAGAATTTGGAGGTGAAATTTTGGATTTATAATCAGAAAAATATGAGCTTTCATTTGGCATTGGCATCAAAAAATATACTACTTCCGGTTGAGCCCTGGGGGATGAGAATGTGATTGGAACCTACACCTTTAAAGGAGCCCAATCCGATTGTTTCAACTTTTTTTCAAATTTATGAAATTTTGGTACCAAAATATTTCTCATTTTTTCCCAATTACCCATATGAAATTTTACAGCTGAAATAGTTTACAATTTGGAGATATGCATAATGTGCTTAACTATAATAGTAAACATAAAATTATCTACAAACATGTACACAGTGGAGTATTCAACGGCGGATCCAGGGGGGGCGCTTTGGGTGCTGAAGCACCCCCGGGTAAAAAAGAAAAAAAGAAAGAGAGAAAAGAAGAGAAGAGAAGAGAAGGGGAAAAAAGAGAAGAGAAAAACAGAGAAGAGAAAAAAGAGAGAACGTAAAAATTTATTAGTTATCCGACGGTAAAAGAATGAACATATATCAACTTTACGATGACGATGCCATTTGTATTATCACTGGCTTTGGAACCGGGGGTACGGGGGGCTATGCCCCCCCCACAATATTTTCAGGGGGGCAAAAGTATACTTTTGCCCCCCCCCAAAAAAAAAATCATCATACATATTCATATAACCCCACAAAAAAGCACAAAATACAGTAAACCCTATAGC
>JXSR01S010742.1:25330-40105 GCA_000969725.1 Ophiothrix spiculata
TACAATATCGATCTTTTAAAAAGATACGTTGTGACCTACAGTGTTATCTGCATGCAATATATGCAATAGGCCTACCAGTTTCATTTAAGACTCCTTGCGTCTTGTTATACGCATCTAGTTACTTGTTTAGAATTAAAATCGTGTTAAAACGACATAAATGTTATTCTGCTAGAGTCTGAGTAGGTTATCATACCATCTTTGGCAAATTCGCCATAGGGCCAACTTACCCCATGTGGTAGGGGGCCAACTCACCCCGTAGTCCCAGTTTTGACTTAACCTCGTGGTATACCAACAAAACAATGGATAAAGTGGATTTGATCCCATGACATGTTGGATATGTACCATAGCTCGTAATCGATAATAATAACTTGGACAAGCGAAGTAATATCTTCACACTAGTACAAAATTACGTTTGCTAAAAAAGTTTACTTTGGTAACTCAAAAACTCGTTTTACTGATAACTCACACAAAGAGATGAGCTGGGTTTTGAAAATTTTATGTTAAATTTGATGCATTATATATGACCAAAAATCACCAGTAACATCATTCTCCCTAGGTCACGTGAGCAGAAACTCGTGGTGGGCCAACTCACCCCGAGGGCCAACTCACCCCACCTTCCCCTACTTCTGAAGTTCTTGTCTGTAGACCTCTATAATTCATGGCCGTTGTGACACATGTGTTTGAGGGAGTTGGTTGTGTAGTTTATATTTGATTTTTGTTTCTAATTATTCCACAGATAGTCTGGGAGGCTATTGAAAAGCCGTATGATGAAAATTTCAGTGGCGAGCCTTCTAAAACTACAAACACGTCTGAAACCTCTTACTTAATACCAGATCTAGAACCTTCTACGACTTACAAATTTGAAGTCAGTGCTTTTAATATAAAATATGGGAGTGACGGACCTTCGGAAGCAATTGACGCGGCTACTCTACCAGCGGAGAGTAAGTTCAACCCCGAACTTTACCTCTTCTCTTCGTTATAATTTTTAGTTATGTGAAATAGCATCTTTGATAAGAATTGTTAAAATTATTGAATGGTTTAGTTTGTATAAACACAACATAATACCGCTCAGTACAATATACTCTCCTAGCTTCTCATGCAACTTGGAGTTATTTTTTACCATACACACTTACAGGTTTACCAACCGATGTACCACTTCCAGAATTAGATACCAAGCCAGTGAAGAAGTCAACAAAAACTATAACAATTCCTTTGCCAGATATCCCATCCGATTACACGTATTATTAGTAAGTTTCACGTAAAGTCATGGAATAATTTACATTTTGTCAAATACGATTGTCGATCACCACTGTTTGATGTGTTCATTTATTAATTTTTCGACAAAAATGTACTGTTCCAATAAATGCAGGCTCACAAAAGTGTTTTAATTGGTTCTGGAATTAGGCGTTGAACTGTAATATTTATTTCCATAATTCAATTTCACATTTATCTCAAAAATGCTCATTTTCGATCACAATACATCATTTTTAGCCATTTTTTTTAAATTTCATTATTGGTGGCGCTATTCATTTTTTGAAATTAATTTTATGCATTTTGCATAAATTAAATATTTTTTGGTGAATTTAACATGAATAAAATTTGTTTTTGGTCTCCTTTACCTTATCCATGTAGCAAATGTCAAAACAAAACTAAGGGTAATAGATTCTTAAAACCTGGAAATTGATTTTTAGGAATAGCGCCACCAATAATGTGCCTTTGACTATATATTGTTAGGTGATCAAACAGTGGTGCGATGGAATAAAAGCTGTAACTGTTAGTTTGATTTTCTCCAAAAAGTGTGTGGGGGTTATTAGTTCCCTATGGGGCTAGCTTTAGTTCTGACGAGTTTGGAGGTCATTTGACTCGTATTTGAACCTATAAAGGTATTTGTGGATGGAATGTTTTAAACAATGTTTTCCAATTGCTTATATTTTGTTCATCAATGAGTTTGATGGATGTAATATTAAGAAAAAGAGATAACTGTTATATTTGCATCTATCTACATTTTTTCAGGTCAAACTACTAGTAGTATAGATATATGCAACCTAACTCAAACAAATCATGTGCCATTTACATTTTAACAATTACGTTACCTAGTACTGAGCCTGTGAAATATAATGTCAACGCATATAATTTTCACAGCTTGCTTCAAAGATGCGTCAGATAATGAGTTTCATCTGCGTACATGCTATGAAAATTTCCTTTTTTATCATTATCTTTACACTGTGTACCTACAAGATTCTCTCTAGGCTTCTATACAACTCCGAATGGATATTCTGGTTCTAATATTAAAGATCGGTGTACCATTGCTTCATCGAGTCCCATAAATTTTAATTTGAGGAGGTTGGCGTCATAGATATATATTTGCGTCTTGTAATTCTAGCCAAAACTTGCCGCAAATAGTTGTTTTATTAAAAATGAGTTTTAATATAACACCTTTTCTTCCTTTATTCATAATGTAGTAAATACCAGATAGGCGTAGCTCCTTTTGGTTTGTCAAATCGTAAAAGGGATGTCGAAGAGCCTAATTTCGGAAACTGCGGATCAGAAACCTACATTGCTGGTGAGGTTGACGAGTCACAAACTGAATTCGTCGTCGGAGATGAACAAACCTATCTAAATGGTTTGTACTGCAATCCTAAGCTGAAAACAGACACCGCTTATGATATTTATGTCGGATTTGCCAGTCGACTCAATGATCAGGTATGTCAGATTGTTCATATCTGTCATTAATCTTGCAATTATATTTATTTGTTTATGAAGAAAAAGAGAAATCATAATGAACTCATCAGTATTTATTGTTTTGTTTTTATTTCAGGAAGTGGGTGTTGTATGGCCATACTCTCCAATCAAGCAAAGAACAGGTTAGAAAAATATGTTGACGTAAGGTCACGCAACCGTTCATCTTCGCACATCATTATACAAATAATAAATGTTTATGAGTACAATATTACAAGTATTTCATGAGGTGAACGAAATATTTGTTCCATTGGCACGAATAAGAAACATTCATAATTTGTTTGATATGGCAAATATATCTTTGTAAACAAAACAAACCGAGACATCATCTATGGTACCATACATATCAGCTTTAATGCAACGACGCGTCTTATGCTGCGCCCGCAGACTATGAGTGAGAGCGTACTCAATTTAAAATTACGCCCGCGACTTATGTTGCATCTTACCAAAAAAAAAGGTAACCGTGCAATGTATCACTTTTTTGCACGGCACTATTGCACAGTTGGTGATGTTTACTATCAAATGGACCAAATGACCAATGGCACGTGACACAGATTTATTTAGCTGTTATATAATAGATAAAATATGTCATATCAAAGGCAATTTTGTGCTGTAATGATGGTAATGGTTTATAGGCTATATCGTATAAATAGCTTTTATAGAGTTTTCATTTCTTAACATACCATATTCACTCGTCCTATTCAACTGTTTGGCATCGGACACACACACACACACACACCCCCACACACGCCCCCAATTTACGAAATCCCTCCTCTCGAAAAGTATAAAAAATCATTATACTCCATACCCGACATAACCATCAAAGTACCGTATTTTTAACCAGTTTTGGCACACTAGTTAGAAATGACTCAACGGTAAAAACTATAATATACATTCAGAGAATCAATATTTGAACTTGGCGAGTGGCCGGGGCGAGTGGATACACTACATACTACATGTAATATTTTTTGATTTTTCCGGTTTGTGTTCCAGACAAAGTTCCACCCCTATGGGAATGGCTGGTTCCATTGCTGGTGGTGCTTCTCGTAGCTGCAATAATACCTCTTGCATTTATGGTGTACACAAAAAGGTAAGCTTCGAATGAAATAAAAATATATGATTCACTGTAATTGCCATATAATCTTGCATTCAAGAGTATAGTCTTTTTTTCTTTCCAGTGTTTTTGTTTGTTTGTTTGTTTGTTTGTTTGTTTGATGTTTACCATGTTTACATGGCGCTAAAAAACCTTCAGTACATATTATTATATTAAACCAGAATGTTATATTTAATTGGTCAAATCCAGTACATATTATTATATTAAACCAGAATGTAATATTTAATTGCTCAAATCCAAATCTTATAAGTTACTCTTTACTCTCGACAGTCGCAAACCAAAGAAACTGGACAAGGAAGGTCAGTTAAATAAAGGCTTTAACAACATCGAACTTGGTAAGTATTTTGCGTTTTTGTTTTCTTTCTTTTCTCTATACACATTACATTTTTATATGCTGTGAACATGTGGTGAATCAACCATTGGATTATAACTTCATACCTCATCAAACCACCGTTAGGGTGATATAAGATTGTAAAAGTAATTTGTACTTTCTAACACCACTTGCATGATGAAATAGTTCTTGATTTTTTCATGGTAAAACTTATCTGTTCTTGAAAGAAATAATCTTGCTACTGGTATCTTTATGATGACATTTTCATTGCATTGGGTATTTTTCTCATGGTGTAAATCTTTCTTATTTCGATCACTTTTTGTTTGATCAAGATGGCTTGGCCTATTGAAGGTCATTCTTCAGTTAGAAAGATGATTTTTCTTAGAAAATAACGAAAATAAGTTTTATCCCAATCATGTTTGGAGCGTGGTTAAAATATGCACAGGATAAAAGGAACTTGCTCGTATTATCGACACTGGTATTGATTGTATGTAATATTGATCTCAGTAATATTTTGAAACGCTGTATAAAACCATCAACTCATTTCCAGATGTTACACAAAAAGCACGCGAACAGGACAAGGGTGCGAAACCAAAAGTAGCTCCAAGACCTAAAGTTACTGCACAAAATGAAACGACAAAATACCCGGATCCAGTGACCGTCAACGATTTGCTAGACCACGTTAACAATAAAAAATCTGGAGGTAAAAAGTGGGCGTTTGAAGACCACTACGAGGTAGGACTCTTCATCCAAAGTAAATTTATTAACACGAATATTTTAGTGAAGATTTAACACTTAAGTGGTCAAGGGGGTCCATATGGACCCAACATTTGGTTTCGGGCGTTAAACGCCCAAAAACGCAAAGTAATTTTTCATCGCCCTTCAATGTAATTGTGTAACTTTACCATACCCTTCAGTTGGTGGCAAAAAATTCAAATCGACCCACCCCTTCCCATGCTAATTAGCATAAACATTTTCGAGGGCGCTCTTCAAATTTGTTTTGTCCATAAAATCGTAACCAAACAATTTTTTTCAAATTTTATTTCAAGAATGTATTTGTACTTATATACTGCAAATATGAGCTAAATTTTATTGAAAAATTCCATTGGAAAGTGAGTTTTTCAATTTGTTGAAAAGATCCATAAATCCAAACGTCACGCTTCCATGCTTCCTGAGCCCAAAAGAAAAAGGCACGGAAGAAACCTGAGAAGCGCTAGCCAACTTGATCCACCAAGGTGCAAAACAACACGCTTCAGGAAGTCAACTATACCAGCTGTTGTTGACCGTCTGAACAATGCTGTTTTTATTATGTAATTTTTGATGTATTTTCATTCTATTATATATGTATTTTTTGTCATTCAGATGTTTCAGTCTTTGACTGTATTTCTGTTTTAAATAAATAAATACATTTTGGCCGCCATTTTGAAACGGTTTGTCCGATTTTCAAATTTGTTTCTGTGTTTTATTTTCTTTTTAAGTACTTTACCTGTGATCAGAGTTTCAACGTAAAATTCCTTCGCGAAAGCGCTTTTTCGGTGTTGGGTCCATATGGACCCACTAATGGACATGTGGAGGACCATGACCACTTCAGTGTTAAAGATTGGTGCATATAAATATTTGTTATTATGCAGGAGAAAATATGTAGAAAATTAAAAATTGGGGGGAAAAAGTTTGTCCTTCTGGCAAAAATCCGGTGCTAGTTTGTTCTTTCTTCCATGGAATAGTGCTTCACTGATTTGCATCAAATATTTTTTTCTTTCTAGAAACATAGATGTTCAACTATTTTTAAGATACCGTATGTAGATTGTTTGAGAGGAATTCTGGATTTTAATATCCAAAGTAGTGAAATTAAACACCATTAATTTCCTCCTAAGAACACCTTGTACTCTCTAAATGTAAACGAGTAAACAATTCACTCCCCAAACGAGTGAAACTCTTGTAAACTACTCAGAAAGGAGTAGTTTTGTATGTTAAACAGCAAATTCCACTCACACAGAGTGAAAATCACTCTAAAAAGAATGCATTTCCACTCGTTTGAGGAGTTAAACGCATGACAATTATATTTTTAGTTGTCCTTCGTTTAAATCCTTAAATAAGTAGAAATTCACTCTTTTGGGGGTGATTTTCACTCTTTATGAGTGGAAATTTGCTGTTTAACATACAAAATCACTCTTTAGAAGAGTTTCACTCTTTTGGGTAATGAAATTTCCACTCGTTTCCATTTATAGAGTACACATGACATGAACAAAGACAGGCTTTGTATCAAGGTCGTGCACAAGTCATTATAAGATAATAATAATAATAATAAAACAGTTCTTTTAACGCGCCTATCACAAGAGTCTCGAAGCGCTTTGTGCTTGAAAACAAAAATAACATAACACATACATTTACATAATACATGAACATGGAGATGAACATGAAGATGTTCAAAATGTTAAATCTGTGAAACAAATCATTAAAATCTGGTGATTCACTCTGAGGGTAGACTGCAGGTAATTCACCTACGGTCAACTTCGTCTTGTTTCACATTATCACATTTTAAAATATTTTGTTAGCTCTTAGGGTATCCACCCTAGGAGTTGGCTGCCGGTTACCACTCTCGGTCATCTTTTGTGTATGTATTTCAAGATATTTTATTGTATGCTGTATATTTTTGCCTTTGTTATTTTCAGCTTCTACCCGACAGCCAGCTTCACACGTGGGATGTTGCCACAAATGAAAAGAACAAATACAAAAACAGATACTATAACATTGTTGCTTGTAAGTCGCCCTATATTAAGCCACACACAATATTTGATTGTGTTGACTTGCATACTGAATGCATGATGTTACAGTGATTTATCTGACAAAGCTGGTCGAAACATCAGTAAAGGTCATTTATAAAATAAAAAGTATATCAAATAGTCTATTAACCACCCAATTGTTTGCTTATTTTTGTGTGGTCTATTAACCACCCAATTTTTGTGCTTTCAGACGATAACTCCCGCGTAGTTTTAGATAAACTCGATGGTGATCCGTACTCTGATTATATTAACGCAAATTATATCGATGTAAGTGTACACTGTAAAGTTACTCATAAGTTATTGTAATAAGTCGTATTCATAAAAGAAGCAGTTTCTACCAAGCAAATCACACCTCCAATAGCGAATGCTAGATAGGAAGAAAACTTATTCCCAACCTTTTACTTTACTTTGACTAATACACCTATTTCCTGTCTGTGAATTGATTTAAGGGGACACTGAACTGGTCTATTGTGAAAATATGCCTATTTTGGTGAAAATGTTGTTTTACTTTGATTATATTATTTAAATTTTCAGCTTTTATTTGCTTTTTAGTTGACTTCAATATGATATTCGGTTCAAAAGTTATGGTTGATCAAAGTGAAGCATATTGACGCAAATCGTAGGGAAATGATATTTCTCCTATACTAATACATGTATTGTATTTCTTATGTATTTTATTGTTTTCATGGGGGTAATTTAAACAAAACCGGTCGTTAAATTGATTCAAATTATTTTCTTAACAAATCTATTGCATGGAAATAGCATTTCATTAATTTTAAGTTATTTTTTTACATTGCAGTTATGTTTATAGGACTCAAAATGAAAATATTTGCGAAAAAATTGCGTATTTAACGTGTATTTTCTTTAAAAGCTAATTTCTCCGAATAACGATTTTCGTCATATTTGGGTGTTGCGCGCAGATTTTCTTGGCCATATAACCTCCAATTGACTTGAAATTTTCATTGATATCACTCATACATTTCTCAAGACCACTAATGAGCCACTTTTTTGAAATTTGCCAAAATTGCGCATTTATACGCGTTTTTGCTTAAAAAATGACGAGTTTCCGCGCATTTTGTCACATTACGCGAGACGCACAGGCTGAACGGGGGGAAAATTGCAAAAAAGGGCTCTTTAGCGCTCTTGAATATAAAAAAATGAGGCCGGAGAAAAAAATCCATTCAAATTGTTCAATTGGTTACCAAGAAATCCTGCGCGCAACGTTACGCTAAAAAATCCAATATGGCCGCCGTTACCATGGCAACGGTATGTGCGACATTGTTTTTTTCACCGCGATACGCAAAGTTCTATCAAGTACCACAATCCCACCAAATTTGAAGTCTTTGGTACCTTTATTTTGGAAAAACCCATTTTCAAGTTCAGTGTCCCCTTAAGCAGTTGATAAAGCTAGATCTTCTTTAGGTATTAGTTAAAGCAAAAGTTGTGAATTTGTTTTGAACAATTGCTACAGCTTGCTTATCTATTGTTTTTGTTTTAATTGTCTTTTGCTTGCTAGAATTTGCTGAAACGGGTACAGTGGTTTATATACATTCAAACACTATCATAAAACATCGGGGGGAGTATCGAGTCTTAACTCTGGCTCATACATCTAAAAAAGTGCCATTATACTTATGCGTAGCTTGATAATTGATCTGAATTCTTTTTACAAAGTTTATAAAATCCTTTAACAGTTGAAGAAATATTTTTGATATGTATGACTTTAATTAAATGGGCCACGTGTTGTACCAACGAGATACAACTTTTTTTTTTCTTTTGATGCGATGAGTCACATACGTTTTATCAATTTGTACATGAGGGGACAGTGCTCCTTGAGCAATTGCTACACAACTTTTTTTTTCTTTTGATGCGATGAGTCACATACCTTTTATCAATTTGTACATGAGGGGACAGTCTGTGCTCCTTGAGCAATTGCTACACAATTTTTTTTTTCTTTTGATGCGATGAGTCACATACCTTTTATCAATTTGTACATGAGGGGACAGTGCCCCTTGAGCAATTGCTACACAACTTTTTTTTTCTTTTGATGCGATGAGTCACATACCTTTTATCAATTTGTACATGAGGGGACAGTGCTCCTTGAGCAATTGCTACACAACTTTTTTTCCTTTTGATGCGATGAGTCACATACCTTTTATCAATTTGTACATGAGGGGACAGTGCTCCTTGAGCAATTGCTACACAACTTTTTTTCTTTTGATGCGATGAGTCACATACCTTTTATCAATTTGTACATGAGGGGACAGTGCTCCTTGAGCAATTGCTACACAACTTTTTTTTCTTTTGATGCGATGAGTCACATACCTTTTATCAATTTGTACATGAGGGGACAGTGCTCCTTGAGCAATTGCTACACAACTTTTTTTCTCTTTTGATGCGATGAGTCACATACCTTTTATCAATTTGTACATGAGGGGACAGTCTGTGCTCCTTGAGCAATTGCTACACAATTTTTTTTTTCTTTTGATGCGATGAGTCACATACCTTTTATCAATTTGTACATGAGGGGACAGTGCTCCTTGAGCAATTGCTACATTTACCTATCGACTCAGAAATACATTACCTTTGTATGTTTCATAATGCGGTATAAAAAGTACACAATATTTGGGTAATCTGCGCGATCGACCATGTACTATATTGTGCGCAGTTTACGTTGTGAAGTCATGTGGTTACCTGTGCATATTGCATACTTTTAGACTGAATTTGATGATATGGAAAATACTTTTGTATCATATTGCTTTATTTGCCAGTCAATTGTTTGACCGATCGATCTACAATAAAAAACGACCAATCAATCAACTTATCAATCAATAAACAATAAATCACAAATGTTGTATTTTTACAGGGATATAAGAAACCAAAGAAGTACATCGCCACACAAGGTGAGTTATATTGCCATATTGGGAAATAAGTTGCTTCAAATTGCTGAGTCGCATTGGAATTACTTTATGATTTAGACATTTTAACTTTGCTGTTTCTATAATGTATCAAAACTTGTAATATAATCACAAGACATCACAATAAATTTGATAGACATATTGGAATATCTGAAATATTGTAAAAATGTCCATCTCCTTAAAGAAACGTCAACCACTTTTTTTTAAATTACTGTAGGTCCTAATTCGGCGTCAATTTGGGACTTTTGGAGGATGATATGGCAAGAAGATGTTCAAGTTATTGTCATGGTAACCAAATGCAAGGAGGATGGCAAGGTGAGCTTGTCAGTTTTTCTTTGTATGAAATAATTTCTAATGTAGATTGAGAGCCCTCTCCCCTGCATTCGGTGTTTTACAATGAAATGCAACAATTTTGAATGTGTGAAAGTATATATCATTCTAAGGCTCCTCATGCTGTTTAAGCAAGTTTCAGGACGACCTCATATCTTTCATTTCAATATATTAACTTCCAAATGGTGGCTCTCAGGTTTCCGTTGATATAGCATTCTGTTATCCATCTAAAGATGTGAATATGTGAACGCTGTATACGCTGTATTACAACACGATATTATCCAATTTATCCAGGTCTTGTTATGCAAGGCACTGATTAGGATCGTTTGTAACTTTGCTCATTCACTCTGTACTGCCCTGATGATGAACAACAAATGTTCGAAACAGCTGGCTGTAGGTAGTTTGAGTACCATATATATATATATATATATATATATATATATGTTCGAAACAGCTGGCTGTAGGTAGTTTGAGTACCATATATATATATATATATATATATATATATATATATATATACATCTCAAAATTTTTACAAATATGGAATCGTTTTAATAGTCTAAAACTGTTGCAAAGATACTTTATGATCATTTATCTTTGAAGTCTGTAAATGTAAAAAAAGGGTATTATTATCCAAAATTTGATTCATTTTTATCACCAAAAACATTTGCAACTCCAAATTTATACTTAATCCTAGCAGAAATTTTCGGTTTCTGAATTTGAGATTTGTTTATTATACTTACTTAAAACTTGATTTGAATGAAGGGTTTTCTTAAATGCTTCCATCTCAACTTATATTTTTGAAATGTAACCTGGAAAAACAATTCGTCCACTTGTATTTTTGTCATTTGAAAGGAAAAACACTGTGTCAAAATACCTTATTTATCCTTTTTTTGTATCTTAGTTCTTGCATACAAATACAAACAGTTACATTTGAAATATTTGTCATAAGATGTACTTTTTTGATAACTCTTTAAACTAATATTTTTTTAAATATCACTTACGAAACCTTTTTAAGCATTTTATCAACAATTAGATACAGTTTTATCAAAATGTTGTGTGAAAAATAGTTCAGATGACATTTGGTTCACACTTAAAGAGTTTTTCCCCAAAGTTTTGGATTTTGTCGAAAAATACCAAAGTACATTTGTCCATTGATCTGAAATTCCATTTATATTTTGCAATATTAAACAAGGACCATTTCGAAAATATAAAAGTTTTCATGGACGTTTTTCGAAATAATTCTTTAGAGGTATTGGATAATATCGTGTTGTAAGGAAGAAGTCATAAATGCTGCAGATACTAATTTTTAAAACTACGGCGTTTCTCAAATAATAATTCTGTAGGGGCATTGTGTGGTATCTTAATATAATTCAATTTTCAATGAAATTGGGTTATGATTAATCTATTTAAAATCGTTTGAAGCGATGTGTGTCTTGAACCAATTTTAGTCACAATGGCAGTCACCGATAAACATAAATTGCATTGTAAGGGACCGTTCACAAACACTTGGTAGGGTGACCTGATGCAAAAAAAAGGGGGGGGGGCCTTAAAAATTTTCACCCTCGTAAGGGGGATGGGGCTTGAAAAAAATACCACACATTTTCCGGCAAAAAAGCTTATGTGCTTTTTATGGGGTTGAACATTATTTTTTGTCGCAAAAAGGGAACCCATAGATTTTTTGAGGTATTAAAGGGGCGGGGAGCGAAAATTTTCCGCGATAATTTATTTGCATCACACACACCCTCTTACAAGTGTTTGTGAACGGTCCCTAAATGTTGACAATTGTTCAAAAGTGTGTTTTTAATTTCTTTCAAAATTGCCTAGGTTAAGTGTGAGCAATACTGGCCAGAAGAGCTGAATAAAAGTGAGACGTATTGCGACATCGTGGTTTCCATGGTTTCCGAAGATATCAAGCCTGATGTAACGTTCCGGTTGTTTGAAATGAATAAGGTTAGGTAGAGGACTTAAGAACTTAACAGCCACTTAAACAAAAATAAAGCAATTAAATACAATTTTGCATTTTCCGAAGATCACAGCACTATACTAGTATTTGTACATATTTCCCATCAACATTTGAGACCTCTTGATGGACTTGATTTTTGGCATCCAACATCTCATCAAAATAAACTGAAAATTGCAATCAATGGCGGTAAACTCTAAAACATATTCAAGTTTAATCAGCTCACAAAAATACTTTAACAACAGCTAACAATGTTGTATTCCAACCATATATCTGTGTACATGTGTTGTGTTGGTTTTCCGCATATTGTTAAACAATAATTTCCATGCCGACGTTGGTGTGTAAAAAATGAGGGTAACCAGTAGAAGATATCAGGATTTTCATATCAATCAATCAATGAACCAATCATACAAAGTACTTGCATGAAATGCATACCCCATGAAGGAGTCTATTCGTACAGGGGACCCACGGCTTTACGTGACTGTCCGACCACGGAGCAAGTAGAGTAAAGTTTCTTGCCCAAGGAAACAAGGAGACGAAAACCGCCGCGCCCGGGACTCGAACCCACAACGTCTGTATTTACGAGACCCGTGCTCTAACCGCTCGCCCACACTCCCCTCTAATGCCTTGCTTCCAATGAGATTTTTTGTACAATTTGTAATTAGAAAGTTTAGGGATGAAACATAGCACAATTAGCAGACCTCATCCAAATTTTACATTATGAATATGTTTCATCCCTAAACACTCTCATTACAAACCATAAAAAGCCCATTGGAAGCAATGCATGATGGGTAGGTCCTGATATCTTCTTTGAAGGTAACCCACGCGATATATACATTTATTCACTGCATTCATTACAAGTTTACTAACTATGTGAAAATGATTAAACTCTGTTGCGATAACTGTATATCAAAGGGTCCTACTTAAATGTACTAATTTAAACTTTTCAAAAACCTTATCTTTCCTGTGCCCCTGATCATTGAGGTTATCTGTTCCTCTCTCTTACCATAGATGTTTGATAACGAAGTCCGCACAATACAGCAATTTCATTACACTTCATGGCCCGATCACGGAACTCCGCAGTATCCAACACCATTGCTAAACTTTATCAAACTTGTTAAAACTGCAACAGAATCCATGAGAGATATTCCACTTGTTGTACATTGCAGGTAAGTTGTCAATTGACCACTTCTGCCGTCTTATTTTTTAAGTTGCAAAATCTACAGGGCCTACTTTAAATATGGAAATGCAACAAAATGTTGAATCTGGAAAAAAGTAACTGTAACTATTATACACCATACTGGTCTTTGGTATTTGACCCCGTTTGGACGGTCACTTTGCAATGTGTGTATGCTGCCTTACAAAGTCAAATTGCAGTATGTGCATTTATAAAGCATAGCAGATACTTCTATTAAACATTAAAAATCACTTCAATTCATTCCTATGCAAAAAGTTGTATTTACATTTGTTTGATATAGTAGATACTGCCTTCAGTTATGAAAGAGCATTGGTCGTCTGCTCATATGTGCAGGATTTCTTCAAGGGAGAAGGAAGTACCTTGCAATATATATACAATGTACATACTACATTACATTACTTCTTTGTTGGGTAGTATGTTTCACATGTTGTCATACGGTATCCATAAAAAATACCCTGGAAGAAGTATTAAGTACAGACCGTTATTAAACTATTTCTCTGTATTTATACAGCGCTGGAGTTGGACGAACTGGAACATTTATTGCGATTGATAGCTTACTGGAGCAAGCTAAGGCAGAAAACAAAGTAGATGTGTTCAAGTTTGTCAAAGAAATGAGACAAAAACGAGTCAAAATGGTTCAAACTTGTGTAAGTGTCATCTTTTACTTTATCATAAAAATACTTGGCTTAACATAGCAGCAGTTGCCACATGTACAAAGTAAAATCACCTTGGACATGTTGGATAAACCTTTGGAAGAAGTTACGTTCATACTCTTAATATTGATTATGCAGGGCCAGTACGATTTCATATTTGATGCCTTGGTGGAAGAAATTGTTTGTGGCAACACATTAGTGACAGCTAGGGACTTTCATGAAAAATACAAGCAGCTTCGGGCTAAAGATGAGAAGACAACGCAGAATGGATTACAGCAAGAGTTTGAGGTAACTAACACAGGTTATCTTATTACATAGGGTACCTAAAATAGCAATGCTTTAAATAATGTGGTGAACTAAACCGTAATCTTGAATTGTTGTGTCATGTTCATATAATAGTATACAAGCTGATTCGTTCGACAACATAGACTGTAGGTCGCAATATCGTAAATCGCTTCACGTAGTGACGCTAGTGGCAAATTTGCCGGGTTTTTACATTATATGTATATAGAAATAATACGGGACTATGTTTTATTTTGTTTTTATGTTAATTATTTAGTTTCGAAATAGTTGTGAATGTGTAGAAAAAATCAGCATCACAGAACATTTTATAATGAAATTAAAGATGGATCAAATATGGGGGTCTCTAGAAATACTCGGTCAAATCGGGCTTATTTATGACAGGCCGGCTAAAACATAACAAAATATCGCCTGATATATCGGGAAAACAAGCCGGCCACCATATTGTT
>JXSR01S010743.1:1541-18961 GCA_000969725.1 Ophiothrix spiculata
TATACTCTTTCTATTTTCTCTGTATGAAATTTTATTTTGTTGTTGTAAATCAAAAGGTTTTTTTTTCACCATTTCTCCTTTCCCTATACTCTTTCTATTTTCTCTTTATGAAATTTTATTTTGTTGTTGCAAATCAATTGGGTCCTAACTCCCCCTCCCCTCCCCTCTGACTAGCTTATAGTACCATGTATACTTGCTTGTAGTTTCTTTGCAACCACCTGTTCAATTTTTTCCACCTTCGTAACCAAATTCAAAGCAAGATTTAAGTGAAGTTATGAGGATCTGAGACTTGCATATAAAGGAATAATTAGTTTATTGCTCTGCAGATGCTCAAGTTGCAAGGTGAGGTTATGTGCAGCAAGCTACGGAGTATGAGTCTTGTTTACGTAAATTTAGTAATTTACCTCCTCCGCACTACTACAGTGACCATGAAAAATGTTTTTTGAAAAGTAATTACATGTGTGACTGGTTCACTTTAGAAAGTTGTTTGGTATAATTGTACCTGGTAGCAGTCAGCTGTGTTTTTAATTAATACTGAAATAATGATAACAACTTTCAACGGCAACGTTGTGTTGGCATTGTAAGATAAGAGTGGGCCATTCAAAGTGCAACCAAATATTTTGGTCAAAGGGCAGCTGATCTTGTGTTCAAATAATTTTGTCAATGAAATATTTAATGAAACTATATGGCACCTGTAAGCCTTTTCACCTGTATGTGTAAATTGTGTAAATTTGGAACATGGGACTATCAAAATTATAATTTATGGCCCTACATGGGAACAAACCCTTCATGGTAACGTTCTACAATGTGTAAGCCAACTGAAGTACAAATTGTCCATAATATTATGTCACATGATTGGACTGAAAAGCTGACATTTGAAACAAACTTTTTTCCTTGAAAGTGATGTTCTTTCATATAAACTGAAAACGGATTTTCAGAAAAATAGGACCAGATCATGGTTCTCTTGTTTTGTCACTTGTAGTTTTAAATAAATTTTTATATTTTGAGTATGATATAAATGAGGTAACAGCAAGCACAATTTTATTAATTTTATTTTTGTTTTTGTTTTTCGTGTAGGTCTTCGCCACATCCAAAAGATCAAGATAAGCGTATTCGAAGAGAAATTGCAAACAGCAATGAGCGTCGTCGCATGCAGAGCATTAACACTGGGTTCCAGTCTTTGCGTACATTGCTGCCAAATCATGATGGTGAAAAACTCAGCAAGGTAAAAGCACGGAGCACATGATTTTTAACTCTGCATTTTTATGATTTTTCAGATTGTGTTCGGGTAATTGAACCATATTTGGTAAATATGTCTGGTCAACTTTACATTGAGATTGTAATATCAATCATGCGAATTCTTCCAGGTTTATCCAAAATTCAGGTCAATATATTTGCTGATTGAATCCCTTATTGGTCAGCTAAGTAGGCCTATAATTTTGCATGGTGATATGTTACTGCATAAAAGTGGTATATTTTACACTAATTTCACGCTCAGCTCACTTGCCGTGAAAATAAATGTAGCGCAAAAAAATTGAACGCTATGTAATATTCTGCCGCACATAAAACATATCACAGGCGCAAAAATTAAAACCGTGAAATAGTTCAAATATTAGCTGTGCGCGAAAATATTGGCATGTGCTGATCTTATTTGCAAACCGCTACCGAATGTGTTGCTCCAGAATCATATTATATTAACAAATTAGTGTCCATTTTCTCACCAGGCTGCCATCCTGCAACAGACGGGCGACTATATCTATCGCCTCGAACATGAAAAGACGCAGCTTCTTAACCAGGTAGTGACACTCAAAAAGTTGCTCAAAAAGTATGAGAAGATGGAAGACGGAGATGCGCCATCGCCGAAGAGGAGAAAGCGTGTTGATAGCATGATGGATGAAGGCATCGGTAGCCCTGAGAGTTTGGAAGATGCTATACCATCGGGCAAGGTAAGCGCCGTGTGAAATTAAGTGTATACCAAGAGCATATCTTTGCCAATTCTCTGTTATATAGAGACTCCCTACAAATGCTTGAACTTCTTTTAAATCTAAAATTAAACAAAGGTGAAAGTCTGCCTATTTCAGGAAATAAAAGTTCTGTCATTCAAATACATCATTACAATATTAAAATCAGGGCTATTTTTTCTAAGACAGCTCTACTTTTTGTTTAGTAAATGTTAGCATATTGTGTGACTACATCATGTAGTTAGTGGAAATAGAAGGAAGAAACTGCACGTATATGGATTGGCAGGTGATATTTTGTATGAAATTTGAAAGCATGGATTGTGCAGGTTGTTTTCTCAGATGTGTAGAAGCATAAAGGATATCTGAGACGCAGGAAAAGGAAAAAACTGCATGTACATGTATGGATCGGCAGGTGATATTTTGTATGAAATTTAAAATGCATACATGTGCAGGTTATTTTCTCAGATGGGTAGAAGCATAAAGAATATCTAAGAAATTATGTTTTAATACCTTAAAAAAGCACTGAATGCATTGTTTACATTCAGATTTTTAGTTTCGGAATTTCTGCATTCACTTGTGACGATTCTTGTCATTTCTATTTGTACAGACCCAAGATGATATCAGACGAGATGTGATAGAGCTGCGATGTCAGCTGGACAGAGAGAGACAATACCGCATGATGCTCCAAGAACAGAACAGGTCACTGGAGGCACAACTCTACCCAGAGAAGCTCAAAGAATTGGCAAAGCAGGTACGAAGAATTTTGTTTTGCTTTGGCGTTGAAATTGGAGCAACGAGTTTCTGAAAATGTGTGAAAAAGATTTATCTTTATTTTAAAGCCAATTTATCAGCCACAGCCTAATGATTTTGCCGCAAGTACCTCTTCAACTTTGTCAAAATTGCTTGAATTAACGCAAGTTCAAAAACCTTAGCTGAAACACTGGTGACGGTGTAGAATAGCCGGTCACTTGCGATGTTTGTCAACGTTCGTAGATATATGGTTAACATGAAAGTAACATAGAACTAAAGCATTTATAATATATATGTTTACAGGTGCATCGTTCACAAAGGAATAACACAAAATCTGCTTGTAAACTTGGAAAATATTTAGGATTCACATTGTTTTCTTGGATGATAAAACAAAATATATGATTCCAAAGATCACTAATAAAGTCATTAAGATGAGCAACATTCTTTAGAAAACAAATGCATGCTACCATGCTTTTGAAAATAGAAAAACTTTAAGACATGAAATTTGGTGTTATGAGAGTTATTGCAGTTTTCACAAATTATGATTTAGTATTGCTGATGTGTATGCTTAAAGGCTTTACAATTTGATCTCCTTTTTACAGATCCAAATTCAAGAGCAGCAGCAACAACAACACCATGTTTATGAAGAGAGAAAGCGGGAACTGCAAGCAGCAGCTGCCCAGCATCCTATGTTGATCCAATACCAGATGCCAGCACAAGCCCCACCCGTCATAACCCCAACAACATCAACCACATCAAGGCAAAATCTTGAGACAATTGTGCAAGCCATCCGCCACTTGGAAGGTGATAAACCCACTCCTGGTAACACACCAGTGCAGACCCCCTCTCACACACCAACTCCAGATGACGAAGCCAGAAAACACAGGGAGGACACAGAAGTGATTGTAGCGACCCCAGTCGAAAGACCGCAGGTCTGTCAGAGAATGGACATTTGTACGAATGAAGTTGACAAAGAGGTTGATCACTATACCTCGCTGTCATCACAGCAAAGACTTCATGTTGAACTCGTACACCCTGTTGACAGACTCACAACGTGCCCGTTGACATCCCCGGTTACATCGCGACCAACACCGCCTCCACGGCCCAGTATTATTGTATCCTAAATATACATGTAGTATTCAGTCATGTAGATCTATGTAGTAAAGCTTTATGATAGTGTCTTATAGTAGAGAAATTGTATTCTTGTAAAAAATATCTTGTATACATTAATGACGCTTGGCAGACTTTAAATGAACATGGTGCAAACATGCCAAGTCGAATATACAAAGTATACAGAAAAATCAAACCAATAAAAAATTACAAAACGAAAATTTAAAAAAAAATGACTTGCCTAGTGTTTGGAGGACCTTGGTATGAACAGGCTTTTGATGAAAACAGGAAAAGCAATATTTTTTTAATGAGACAAAAGTTGTGTTTTTATCGGAAATTAATGAACAGTAGTTGTCAGTGAAGGAACCATGGTACACCAGATATGTTTAATAAAATATCACAAGTTAAGGATGTTGTAACTTTCCCAGAAAGATACGGAGACCAACCCCAAAATATTTTGTTCTTAAAATGTGAAGGAATTCAGAGTGTCTGGATAACTAATACTCTAACCTTTTGTTGTTGTCCCAGTGTTTTGATCCAGAATACCATTCTATATTTAGACATTACTTCATCCGTAATGTACTAAATCAGCTGTTTGACTGACAACTGTTTGTTTACTAACATGGATTGAAGTCAAAGAATTGCGGTTTCCGGGTAGCTTTCTGTTGTAAGGTTCCTCTTTTCAAGTACGGTAGCATAAAATACATGTCAGCATTGTGACTGGATTCTAATTAGTAGTTGAAAGGTGCATGCACTTTTGTATTTGTGGTAAAATAAATGAAAATTACAGGACATTTATCCATTTGAACAATTTGAAATATGCATAGTAATTCAGGAAATTTACTCAAAATATGTGTTCAGGAAATTAAACCAAGTACAAAGGAATAGGAAACGCCCCATTCTGTTTGAATGGTATTTTTACGCAATTTCAGGAAATTTGATTGTTCATTTGTTACATCTCTGATAGTTCATTCTGATACGTTTTCATTTCTGGTTATTTAATCAGCGTTATGTCACAATGAATTCAGAAGAAAAATAAATAATTCAGACGTTATGGACTACATGTATATACAAAAAAAGAAAAATGTTTATCAAAATAACAGCAGAGAAGGGGATAAGTACAAAAGAGGTCAGTTTGGATACAAGCCAGCCAGAGTTAACTTTAGATCATGTGGCGCTCAGCTCAGCTGGAGTATTTTTGTGTGGGTCTACTGCGATATAAAGTGCATGCATGTCCAGGGCTGTGCATCATAACAACTTGGAATCATGCCAACATTGATGATAAAACAATATTTTGACACAGTTTATATAATTATGATATCGGAATTGTTTGCATTCATTTCTAGTTTTAGTTAGACCCGTGTTATCTTCTTGCATAGAAACAGCCACCAGACTCTGTTATGTAATGCTAGGCAACATGTTGTCTACCAAACCACTCACTGAAAATGGATGTACTGCAATGAAAATCTAGATTTTAACTTTGAAATTTAGTTTGGCAAAAAAAATGTACAAATTGTGATGCTCATACCATGTTTTTGGTTAAAAAAAATTACCAAGGTCCTTCAAAATTATGACTAGGCATCAGCAGCAAAAACAGTGTAAATATATAATAGCGTTATCTATATTTGTCATTATTTGACAAAATATTATGTTCTCAACATTCATATGATTTTGTTCTCTGTGAGTTTACCAGCCTCTGGCACAAAACATTGCGAGGCAGTGGTATGTCATTGATTGTTGTGATGTATTGAAATGTGTCTGTGTGAGAGTTTGTAAAATGTTCATGTTACCAAGCAATATGTATGTACAACACCTCTTTTTTGAAACTTAACTTATTTTACTTTGTCATTGAGTGGAAACATTGTTTTGAGGCATTATTGATAATTTTAATAATATATAATTGGCATGGATTTGAAATACTTCACATCTCGATTTCAATTTTTACTACGTGTTTCACATGTTTTTTTCTGTAACACATCGCAAATGGCATCTAGGGTTTACTTTGATTGATATCAAAAGGGTGAAATGGTTTTTAGTTATCAAGATTATAGTGTTCAATTGAAGTTTAATGTTAACACTGGTTTTGATTCAAGTCTACCGAGTACGACCTGAGCTACGTGTAGAATAAGTTGAAATCTGCTTCAAAACTGTTGAAGGCCGGATTCAAGAATTGGACTGATTCAAGTCTACCAAGTAGGATCTGAGCTCAAATAAGTTCCAGTCTGCCTGATTCAGAGTTGACTGCTAGTCTTGTATCAAACCTTCATAGCTGGCAACCAGGAAGTAACTTGTTACACTGCTTACTCATCATGCAGTGTAGTAATGCATATAGACTTGACTCGAGACCTGCCTTGGCTGCGGAAGTTAACAACTTCCAGGAAGGGGAAGTAATGTGGACCGCTGTTTGCTGTAATACTTTCCCTGCTCCCAGCAAACACCCGCCAATTGATATCATGCCACTTTTTTGGCAAGCAGCCAGCCAGCAAGCATGGAGCCTCTATTCGTGCAGTACATGTATGATAGAATTTGTGTGACACATACGGTACTACTTAGTTGAGAGGTCCAGCCTTGAGGTTCTGATAGGGGAGTTGGGTGAAACACGGGTGAGTGAGTCAATGTTGACTTGTGTCGCCTGGCAGTGAATACAATATACATGTATATGTCATCGCAATTAAGGGAATTGCATAATTTTTGTTTTTGCTTACACATGTACTGTAGCCCAATGTAGCGTTGTGTCCCTTCACTCAACTAAACAGATTGTCTAGTGATCGAGTATTAGTTGCTGAGCCCCTTGGTCTAGGCACCTGTAGAGACCAGATTTCAGGTCACTTGCTCAAAACTAGGAAAATATTCCATTGCATAAACTGTCTTTGTGTTCCAAGTGGCCATAACTGATAAATAGGCTTTGATGTTTCCATCTTTTACTACATGTACTTATGCTTTTGATACATTTTGATGGATTCTTTGTATAAAAATATTTAAAAAAAAAACAGAACCAGAAGTGCAATTGTGTTAAAACACTGAAGGAAACTTGTAATATTATACACATTGTGTATTTGAATTGTTGATATATATGAGGGAACGTCTTTTAAAGAAATTTATGATATTTATAATGCAAGGATGAAAATGTATCAGGCCTGAAATGTATTTTGCTTTGAGTGTGACTTTGTAAAGCAAGTCTAGAATGGTCATGGTCTGCCAGTGTATAACACATTCACTATGGGTATTGAGAAAACCTTATTGATTGTAAATATGTTAGCTTGCCTTCGTCCCGGTATTCAAAGCGATGACAAATCAGATTTCCCACTTTCAAAGATTGGACATTTTGACAAAGGCTTTGCGAGCAAGTGCAATGGAAAGCACTAAGTGCAAGAGGTGGTACGGGAGCATGGGTTTTTCCTCTGTTTGTTTTAGTCTTATTTGGTTAGTTTAAAGTGTCCTCACTTTGATTGTGTTTTTGCAGCCAATTTGTCCTCACTTTGAATGTGTTGCCTTCAACCTACAGAGTGAGGACAAAACAGACAGATATACCGGAATGAGAATTGGGTTGTGAAGCCTCCAGCATTTCGTCAACTTGTAATACAACTGAACAAGTTTCACATCTTGCATAACTTTAGTATAAGAGGTACTATAATGCATTGATGTAGGCAATTGCAACGTCTGTCTGTCTGTCCACACATCTTGGTCTCCGTCTATGACACGCCAGGTATGCTCTGCATGTAGCGCTCCAAGAAGGAGCACTTGCACAGGGGACCAACGGCTTTACGTGACATCAGAACCACGGAGCAATCAGAGTAAAGTTTCTTGCCCAAGGAAAAAATGAAACATGGTCCGACCGGCAGTGTCGCCACCGGCGCTCAAACCCACAACTTCTGTAAACCACATATTAGTTGAGAGGCAAAGAGAGTGGATGGATGGAAAGAAATTGATTTTGTAATTGTTCAATGCCGACAATCGTTTGCTTGGCTAATGTTGGGTCACAGCAGAGAAAACCAGTTTGACTGCAACACAGCATCATAACGAGACCTCATAAAAAGTTACTGGTTGTGCAATAGTTTACTACAATGCAAAGTTTGTATGGAAAATGTTATGGGTGACTGATTGCGTGGTATTTTAGCATCAAGTATGAACCTTTTTGATGGGAATGAGGCAATTCTTTGCCAGCCTTAACTTTAACCTCTATGGCAGCTGATTATCAAAGCCAAATTTGTTTGAAAATGTTACTTCACCATGTCATATATTCTGTTACGTCTCAAAATTGGTGGCAATTCTGATCATTGAGAAGCCGGTTATCATGTTATGGTCTCATTACATGAATACATCAGACTTATTTAATCATAGCATTGCTGCTAATTTTGGAAGTTTTGTACAGTTCTGCCGTTATTTGTATTTATCATAAACATTGTTGATAATCATTTCTATTTATATCCATTGTGCTACCTGTCAAAATATTTATCCAAGTTTGTTCGACTTTGATCTACATACACTTGATATGGTGTTATTTAATTACTTACACAGGGTTATTTACTTGTCAGATGTTGATGGCTTCCGCTCAAATTTGCATGTCATAACTTAGCAATGGAATTTTTTGACCATGTGGAAATTATGCGAGGCAGGGTCATAAAATTGTTTGCATATATTATGCAAAGTGTTGATCATTGATGAAATGTAAATTGCGTATAGATCTCATCAACATTTTGAAGTCATTGTGCCATTATCAAGGGAATGAGTTTTATTTATAAATGTGTTTAAATACGGATTGGATCAAAATGAAGCATTTTCAACGTAAAACTTACGGTCGTAATAAACTGAAGATGTGAATATAAAGCTCATTCCCCTTGATAAATGTAGCATTGAATTTTAATTCAGATTTGTTTTAAGAGTCAATAAATAAGTATACAAATGTGCTCATGTTGCTATACCTCATGTGTTTAATAGGATGAAATGGGGGCGGGGCTACTAAGAAACAAATTCCTTAGTTGTCACTCTACAGTGACAAAAATCCAAAAGTTGCATCAGATAATTTACCATTTGTTCCATGTTGTATTTTAAATTCCATTTAGCCTCAAGATTAAACTGTGGACTTGTGATATAAGCTCTATGGTTTTATCATTTTCATGCTTAATTTATGACGAGGTTCTAATCTATAACCGACTTTCACTGATTTGAAGAAAAAATGAAACCAAGTCAGGCTTTGTCTTTTGAAAATTAATGGCGAGTGGCAAATTGCTCTCCTGAAAAGTTGTCAGATCAGCTGTAGGTGTGCAATTTTAATCACTTGTATTATTATTACTGTACTCCTAAATATAGGCGAGTGATACATAGCTCGCCTCAAAAGACAAAGCCTGCCCAGTGTTTCTTAGTTTTCATTTGATGCCCAGCTAATGCAGTTTGTATAATGGATGATTGTATTTGTAAATACCATGTACAGTGTGCATAACAATGCATTTGAAAACAATGCAAATGAACCACATTTCAAGGCTTGATTTTGTTATTTTGTTTTGTTTTTTCAGTCTTGAAATGATGTGCTACAGACATGTGATTGCATTGAGCAAGCTGACGTTTTTGACATTGTGAATGCGACCTAGTTTAATTAGCATTAGTTTTTGGACAACTTCATTACCCACTGCCAAGATATATAACAAATTTATCTTTGAAGTCCTCTATCAACTACAAGACCGGTATTTTATTCAATGAGAATTTAAAAGAATTATATGATTTTTAAGTTACTTTTTTGTGACAGAAATGACGGTTAAGTTAGTTACTTTTTTGTGACAAAAATGATGGTTAAGTATTTTTGTTTTGTCGTTTTCGTATTAATGTTTTTTTGTTTAATCCCAAACCAAAGTTACAAATTGTAATGAATTGTAAAGAGATTTAAATAAAATTTACTTATATTATTGTTATCCCACAACTGAATTTTCTATGGACAATTTTGATACTGCTATTATGTCAAATTTCTATATTGTTATTATCAATGTTTGAAGGGCCAATAGTTGTTTTCAGTAGGTTTTCCTTTGAGTATGATTTTCGAAGGATTTGAACTTTGTTCGAATGTAAAAAGTTTTGCTTGATAATAACATTCAAAACACATCTTCTTTGATCTACTCCAGTCATTAATAATGAAAACATAACTAACACAATATTTTACCCAGATACCAGTTTAAACTTCAGTGGTTCTCAATAGACCATATCTATAATTGACATACTCCTGCCGTTGATGGGGTAAATCCACATAATCGGACGGGGAACGGAACTCAGAGCGAGATCAAGTAGTGTATTTATCATACTTGGCCTTGTTCCCTGCCCAATTATGTGGATTCGGAGTATGTCAATTATAGATATGGTCTATATGTGATATTGTATTTATTGTCAGGAGTAGTCTAGACAGAAACTTCTGGATTTGGTTGAAAATCATCAAGGTATGATGGTTGTCAACTACATCATGCACAGGGTTGTCACTAAGCAGGACGGTGCTTGGTGGATCAGCCGGCTCTCAGCAAAATTAACCAGTGCTTAAGGGCATTTTAGGCCTTGTCAACCAGCACTGGAATGCCAAAGTTTTCTAAAACAGCTTTCATTCAGCAATTGCAATTTCATTCAGCAATTTGATTAAAATTCTTGTTTGATTTAGCCGGAAATAAATTTTGGCTAGCGACAACCTTGGACATGTATGTCTCTGTCTGACAATACATGGCCATAATAACATCATTTTGAGGTTTTGTTTCCTTCAATTTTTGGCATATAACGCTTATTTAATGCAGAGTTGTGATATATTATATTATGTAAATATATGATGCTACAAGTGTAACAAGAGTTTTACGATCTAACTTTAGTAGATCCTTACCTTCCCCCTTGAGCACCTGGGGCAACCAGCAAAGTGACCTGTAGGGAATGTAGAATCTTGATTGCACCCTATATAGAGGTAAAGTGAACCATAAAAATTTAAGTACAATTTCCGTCTTTGATAGTCTGGAAAAAAACACGGCCTCCTGGACTTCTATGCAGTATTGCACCTTTATATTGAATTTTCTCAAAATTGGCATTTTTAGGGCTGGTTCACTTTACCATATCTGAAGGGCACAATTTATGCAACAAATAAACCACTGGTGTATTTTCGCCGCCAAGGGATATCGGCACACGCAACGAGGTCAAGTATGGCACCTCGTGATGCATGATGCATCGTGACTAATTCAACACGTATCTGGTAGTCAATTAGTCACAATTCATCACGTGATGCCATACCTTAGCCTCGTTATGGTGACCGATATCCCTCAGCAGCGAATAAAATGACAATTTTAGGAATGGTCTATATAACACACAATGATAATTCTAAGTTGTTTGCCCCTTTAATACAGTGCTCTTTATATCAACTCATTTCTGTTTATTAGATCCCTCTTAGGCCTTGCATCCATTGACTGTACCCATATTCCGTGTGCCCTTGTCTCATTTCCCATTGTTTGTAATTGTGCGGCGCAACATAGACAATAAAATTCGTTCTGCTTTAGTGATCATATCAGTGGCCTATGTACGCCAGATGATTCATATAACCTGGCAGCACCAACAATCAACATGTTCATACTTGGTGAGCACCAGGAAATAGGAATATCTGCCGTACACAGGCCACTGATGTGATCACTAAGCAGAACGAAGTTCATTGTTTGTGTTGCGCCGCACAATAACAAACAATGGGAAACAAGACAAGGGCACACGGAATATGGGTACAGTCAATGGATACAAGGCCTAAGATAGACACTCCTACTGTTCTGTTTTAGAATTTTTCTGAAAATATATTTTGTTTACTGCATCTTATACTATACTTCTTGCCTTTTTAGTTCACTGTAATAATTCATGTGCTTGAGAAAGCTTGTCACAAAACTTGCTCAGTGCTTTTAATATTTGTATTTTAAACATTTTTCATTCATAACAATAATTCTTTCATTCCAAATGTTACAAAGTAATGCAAATTCCGACTCTTTTCTAATCATGTTTGTCTTGGTACTACATGCTACCAAGGTTTTGGTGTTTACTTCTCAAAATTGTACAGCTTATTTCCATGACTACTTGGCTAAGCTTGTTTCAACAACGACTTTCAACTTTCCGCAACATTTTCTAGATGTGTGTAACATACTGTACTGCGTATGATAGCTGTGTAGTATTACTGTTAGAATTTGTGCTCTTGTTGGACTTGTAATAAAATATCCAGAAAATAAAATGTGAGTGAAATGCTTTGATTATTTGCATGTTTCTTGCATAAAGGTTTCATTATGAACAACCCTTGAAATATGACCATCACAAATTATGCTGAATACCTCAGCCGATTATACATGTCCCAGTTGTCACTTGGGGCCCGTAAGCTATTCCCATGTGGCGTGTGCCCTTGTTTCGTATTCCATTGTTCGTAATTGTATGGCGCTACACACACAATAAATTTTGTTCTGTTTAGTGTACGGCAGATGTTTCCTATGACCTGCCAGCACCAATAATTAAGATATCGATTGTTGGTGTTGCCAGGTCATAGGAATCATCTGCTGGCACCAGGTCAGTGGTATGATCACTAAGCAGAACAAAGTTTATTGTCCGTGTTGCGCCGCACAATTACGAACAATGAAAAATAAGCAAGGGCACACGTCATATGGGAACAGCCAATGGATACAGGGCCTTACCTGTTACACCACTGACCAAATGAGCTGCGCAGTTTAATAATTTAATCCCGTATCCATGGGCTATTCCCTTGTAGAGTGTGCCCTTCTGTTGTTTCCAATTGAGGAGCCTAGAACCAGAAGGGGGTTAAGTCACATTGAGTACAAATTGAGAAAATGGCACAAACATATCATTTGTGTTGTCTTGAATGGTATTGCTGTATCTCGCAGTGACTCTTACACATGCTCTGATCATCAAATTACTACAAAACTTGTACAGGATGTATAAATGAGAATTCTGTAGCAGGAAATTGACACTACTCACAAATGTCAAGATTTTGTGACTTACCCCCTTTTAGTTCTAGGGTCCTCATTGTAACACGGACAATAATCTTTGTTCTGCTTAGTGATCTTATCAGTCAGTGGCCCTGTATAGATGTTTACTGTGACCTGTAGGCACCGAGAATGGACATGTTCATCGTTTTTGCTGTCGGTCTACACAAGACTACTGATATGATCACTAAAGCACAATAACTTTCATTCACTAAAGCAGAATAAAGCTATTGTCTGTGTGGCCTGTTTCATTTGGTAACAATGGAAGTCTGGAGTTGGTTTAATACTTGCTCTTTAGTGGAGTGCCGTGGTCTATACGACCAACGGAGATCTGGATCTGGATGTATAATTGAACTTAGCTCCTACAGGAACAACACTCAATGCTTGGTCAACAGTACATTGATACAAAAAATTACCCATCAAAACCACCTTGATAAAACTGTTTATATAGTTATCATAACATAATTGACCTAAAAGTGTGTGACTAATAACCACATAAAACGAAGCAAAAGTATCTGCAATCTTTACAAACGTCTCTCTTTCCCGAGTGGGGCACTTTCACTTCAGAGGAATCACTCTCGCTGAAGACCATTACATCGATTCAAAACGCACCGCATGCAAATGCATGTGGAACGGCATTGAAAACGGATGGTCAAAAATTGAATCTCAACTTCAACCTGATACCATTCAATTGTGTGCTTTAAATTATACATCAACCAGTACCCTTATTGAAAAACGCACCGCAACCGTACCGCAAACATATAAAAGGAATCTCGCCTTTTATGGTGAAACTCTTTTTATCAGTTTGCGGTGCAGTTGCGGTGCGTTTTGCACTGCTGTAAGGGTACTGGTAGTGGTATAAATTAAATGTAAAGCACACGGTTGAATTGCATCAGGACCTGATCACGTTGAAGCTGAGATTCAATTTTGACCGTCCGTTTTCAATGCGGTTCCATGTCATCTTCTCTGTATGAAAACGGTTTCTGCACGACCAAAACGCATTCAAAACGGATGAATCGCATCATGTACCGATTCAAGTAAACGCATGCGTTTCCGGATAGCCGCACCGCAAAATGACCGGATAAAAGAAACCACTCTCGCTGAACACCATTATATCGATTCAAAAAGCACCGCATGCGGAACCGCATCGAAAACGGACGGTCAAAATTAAGACTCAGTTTCAACCTGATACAATTCAATCGTGTGCTTTAAAATTACACCAATACCAGTACCCTTACAGTGCAAAATGCACCGCAAACGGATAAAAGGAATCTGACCTTAAGGGTCGTATCATGGTTAGGCTCTAGTTTTTGGATGGGACCAAAAGTATACTTTTTCCAACAATTTATCTTGCCTAAAATTATGTTTAGGTATAAGGATATATGAATAGGCCTAATCATGTCTATTTACCTTGCTCAACATTCAATAAAATTTCTATAGAGATGGTTAAATCCCAAATGCCTACTTGAAAAAATGGTTGACATACAGTTGATTTCAAGGCGGGTTTTCAAGGATAGGCCTACGGTGCGCCCAGGGTGTCAGTGCCGCCCTCTCGTTAGAGTCAGGCCTGGTTAGAGTTTTGATTCGAACATTGATGGCGCAAAATCATTATCGTTAGCTATCGTTATCCTACCTGTCGTCAAACGGGGACCCTTACTTTTATAAATATTGAGTTGTTTTACACCTTAAAAGAATGATAATGGAATCAAAACGATGTTTGAACTTCAGTAGAAAAGTATAGATATGATTAAAAGTTATTAAATGTGGTTAAGGGCCCTGTCAACCCTTCATTTTCAGAAATGTTTTTTGTTCTGTAACTCAGCAACGAATAATTAAATCCTATAAAAGTATAAATTTCTAGAAGTTAATTCGCATACACGCTGGTCAGGTTATTTTTCCAAAGGTCAAAAAAAGTCCAAAAATCATGTTTTTGGCCCAAAAATTTACGGGAAAGCTAACTACACTTTGCTTTAGTAAATTTTGAACTGTTTTACTTTTTAGAATCTAGAAAGCAATATCTAGGAACGCTTTTTTCAAATTTTTGATCTTTTTCTTCATTTTTGAAATATTGCTAAAAATAGGTCAAAATCCCACTGCTGCTACTAAAAATTGTGGCAGCGGTGGGATTTTTGACTTTTTTTGACAATATCTCAAAAACTAAGAAAAAAAAATCAAAAATTTGAAATAAGCGTTCCTAGATATTGCTTTCTAGTATAGATTCTAAAAAGTAAAATGGTTCGAAATTTTACCAAAGCAAAATTTAGTTAGCTTTCCCGTAAAATATTGGGCCAAATGACACATTTTGGTCCAAAAATGACCTCACCATCATGTTCATCATCCGTTGAGGCTGAGTTACATAGCACAAAACATTTCTGAAAACGAAGGGTTGACAGGGCCCTTGAGAAAAAAAAAATGGTGGGGTCCCCGTTTTTCGTCCCCGTTTTCGAGAATACCCCGGGGTAATCTCAAAAACGGGGCTCTTTTTATATAAATATCATGTTATTTTACTCCTTAAAGGAATGATAATGGAATCAAAACGATGTTTGAACTTCAGTAGAAAAGACTAGATATGGTTAAAAGTAAATGTGAATAAGAAAAACAATTGATGGGGTTCCCGTTTTTCGTCCCCGTTTTCGAGAATACCCCGGGGTAATCTCGAAAACGGGGCCAGATAACGGGGACCCTACTTTTTGTGCGTGATACTGCTAGCACTTGATTTTAAATGATTTTTAGCTAATGAGAAGTGACTTAAATTCTTAACTTGAAGAATGATAATGGAATCAAAATGTTGCTTAAGGGCACAGGTAACCCCTCATTTTCTGAAATATTTTACGCTTTGTAACTCAGTAACTAATAAGTAAATCCTCATAAAAGTATACATTTTTAGATGTGGATTTTCATGTAAAAGATGATGGTTAAGTCAGTTTTGGATCAAAATGTATGATTTTGGACCAAGGTCCAAAAAAACCCTTGTTCTTGGACCACTGGTTTCTAACTAAAGTTGAAGGGGAAAAAATAAAGTTGGACCTCTTATGCTTTTTAGAATCTAGAAGTATATGTCTAGGAAAGTATTTCTCAACTTTTTGATTTTTGACTTACTTTTTGAAATATTGCCAAAAATAGGCCAAAAATGACCAAAAAAATCATTTTGGGCCAATTTTGGACCTATTTTTGGCAATATTTCTTAAATTAAATAAATCAACGGCGAAGTCTAATCTTTTCAGTTATGATATAAAACAATGAAATGGTATTTCACCTCAATGTGTTTTGATCTAACCTATCTTATACTTATAGGTATAGGCTAATGCATAAATCTTGCTAAATTTACAACTCCCCCGGGTGCGTGGACAGCTAAGCGAAGGTCTTTCAGTCGATTTACAATAAAAACAAAATTAGATAAAATCAAATAAAATGAAAAAAATAATACTAAATAGCGACAACACAGACCTCCAAAAGTGGACAGGGTCTCATGTATACACAAGATGGCGGTGCGACGGCCTACGAAAAACCAGCCTTTTCCCCTCCACGTATATAGGTCAGTGCTACAGACAAATAAATCGCATGAATAGACTGGCAACGCACCTAATTTTTAGCTGGATGTAAACAACTTTTGATTACCGGAAATAGCACACGGATCAATGAGTGCTCAGGAAAGAGTAATAAAACGCTGTGAATTATTTCATTCTCACATGGAATACGAGAAATCCAATTCGACCTTACACTATCTCGACTCAAAATCAACTCGACTCCATCCCTAGTAATACATCAACTCGGCCTGACTCGGATGAAGCGACACTGTAGCAGCTAAAAGTCACACACACACACACCCCTCATACAAATATATTTTGCATATATATATTTCCAGTTATTTTATTTTATGCTCCTTAAATTAATGTACAGGATAAGTGAGCACTTTGTGTTTTGGGTTTTCTTTAAACCCATTCATTTCTCCTAAATTACTTGCATATTGTTTGTGTATCTTAAATGTACTTGTTTTGTTTATAAAAATGTATTTATATATACATATGTTTGTAAATTGCAAGTGATTTGAATAAATATTATTATTATCAAAATAGACTTGGACAAGTCCTATGGGTGCTCCTTTATCTCTATATCTTAAGCTTGGGTTATGATGGTATTTTTTTTCTTTTACTAATTGCCCGGGAGCATTTGTCCATTTTCCTTTCAATTCCCTTTCTTTTATCCAATTAACATTACATTCCTTTCTTTCAATACTTTTATAGTTTTATTCTTACAATTCATTTTTTTTGGGTGTATTTTCATTTTTTTTTTTAATTTCATTTCAGTTTTTCCATTTTCCTTTTCTTTGCCACGAAATCATTACATGTTACAATATCATTTTCTAGCACAGCACATGAACAATAGCCAAGAACTTACAAAATAACCGCAGTGCTTACCTGATGTTTTACTAGTGTAAAATTAATATATTGTAACTTTGCTATATTTCAACTTTTATATATAAATTACAATACCACACTATTCCTGACATTCATGTAATCCAAATATCAACATCAAAACACAATGAATGCTTCTTATTTTTCGTAAATAGTTTTTAGAAACAAATTTTACTTACAATTTTCACATGTTTTGTGTGTAAAGTGGT